>JAODJU010000130.1:21537956-21578019 GCA_026776725.1 Gnathonemus echidnorhynchus | reverse complement strand
CTGACAGATACACACAAACACACAAGCACACAAAGTTATGAGTTATACAGACCCGCACATACAACACACCCACACACACAGACACCCCCAAACACACAGGGCTACACAGATAGCCTGGCACACGCACACACATACACACACACACACACACACACACAGAGGAAGACAGAAAACTAAGTCAGCAAAAATCTGTTAAATTAATTCTGGCACACAGGGTCACATGAGGCTGGATATCCGTACCCCGGCCTCTCTCTGACCTTGGTCATGCTCAGCTTACCATCCAGGGGATCCCAGCAGATATTATTACTGGAAAAACACTATCGAGCACAATCGAGCAACAGGATCTAC
This sequence comes from Gnathonemus echidnorhynchus, assembly GCA_026776725.1. Lineage (NCBI taxonomy): Eukaryota > Metazoa > Chordata > Actinopteri > Osteoglossiformes > Mormyridae > Gnathonemus > Gnathonemus echidnorhynchus. The sequence goes on along the minus strand of JAODJU010000130.1, from coordinate 21,577,671 downwards.
ACACGCATATCATAGTAAAACCTCAACTCACAGCCACTGCAAAGGATTCTGCCCATTTTCCAGACAGAAAACCTTCAAACGTGAACTACGCAGCGATACAAAGAAATAGATGCCTGCCAGTTAAAATGTAATAATGATGCTAAACGTATTATATAATCACTCAAAGGACTGATACTTCATGCTTTCCCTGTGTAATAACTGGATCCGTCAGCCACTTTGAGTGGAAGTACATGATTGGCTGCCTGTATGCCCCCGCACACCCTTCATATCATGTTATTACATTACAATTATCAGTATTGTCTTTGCTGCTAATTAAATAAGAACACAGAGAGTACTGATGATGGATGAATCCCACAGGGTCAATGCGTGTCACATCACCGCTGGTAGACTGAAGCTGATGATGGATGAATCCCACAGGGTCAATGTGTGTCACATCACCGCTGGTAGATTGAAGCTGATGATGTGTTTCATTTGAACTCGTAACTCGGAAATTCAGAGTTCCTAGTCAGAAATTTCATCTGGAACGCCCCCCGAAGTCCGAATTCCTACTCAGAAAGTCGGGCGAATCTACACGACCCCAAGCTCAGAAATCAAGATGGCTGCTCCCTTTATCGACGAAAGTTAAGGCTGTAGTTTTATACTGTTTATTAGCACTTATGTAAATGACAAGTTATCTGGCTAAGCAAGAAACCCTGCCCTCTGAAACAGGTCCCTGGTATTGCTAAACGGCTTTCCGACTTGCCATACTGGGATGTGGTTCACTCAGATGAGACATTATTCCCAGGTTTAACTTCCGACCTCCGAGGAAACGCAGCGTGAGGCCTTCCCACTGCCCACCCCCCCGCTGCAGATGTTTGACGGGCAGACGTGTCACGCGGTGGGCGGGGCTTACCAAAATCAGCCAGCTTGAGCTCGCCGGTGTCGCTGATGAGCAGGTTCTGGGGCTTCAGGTCTCGGTGCAGGATGTGTCGCTGGTGGATGTAGGACAGGCCGCGCAGCAGCTGAAACAGGAAGAGCTGGGGAGGGGGGGTGAGGGAGAGCCAGCCAATGAGAATTAGGAAACACACACGAGAAGGCACCATGCACCGGGTAATTAGACAGCTGCACGGGGGGGTCATAAACCACACCGTGCACCCAGACAGGCATCTTGTCAGGTAATGCACCCCCCCCTCATGTAGGGACTTCTTTCCTGGGATTGGTCAGAAGCGATCATTGAGGAAGCCAATCATGCAGCCACAAATGGAAAGTGGCACATTATTACAACCATGCATTTCCCAGATGTGTCATGAGCTGGGATTTGGTGTCTTTGATATGAAATCACATCTGCACCTTTCGTCCAAGTGTTGGTTATGGAAAAAATTGTGAGGGACAAAAATCCAAATCGCTGGCCTTTAATTCCTTATAAGACCCCCGATGCACTTATAAATATCCCCTAGTTCAGTAGCTCTTCCTCAAAATTTAAATCTTACTACACCCTTATTACGCCCGTGAGGATTATCAAGGGTTCTGCCAATTAGGCTAAAGCTGTGTTTCTCAATCTGGTTCCCAGAGACCCACGGTCCGTCCACATTTTTGCTCCCTCCCAGCTCCTTGGCAGACAGTCCACATTTTTGCTCCCTCCCAGCTCCCAGTAGGAGCTAAAATGTAGACTGTCTGTGGGTCCCCGAGGATCGAATTGGGAAACACTGAGCTAAAGTAAAATCCTTCCAAATCCAATCAGAGCTTAGCACAGCCTAATGGGGTGGAGTCCATGAGGTCACCTGCCTGGCACTTTGTAAATGTAGCGAAAGGGTTAATGTGACAGTGTGAGCAAAGGTAACGAAAGCATAAATGACAATATGAATATGAATATGCATAAAAGCCTGCGCCTATAGACAATCACAGGAGAGCAGCCAGCCAGATCCTTTCCCGTCCACACTGCCTGCATCATGGGAGGATCCTTCAGTAGTTGGAAGTCAACTTGCCCAAAACTCCATTGCTCGGGATGTATTTTTCATTGAGAGCTGATGGACACAAAAACCAGGCTGCGGCCCCAAAGAAAACTCAGTTCAAGAGCTGAGCAGGAACCCAAATTGTAGCACAGTACAAAAACACAGCGGCCTGATTAATAGGGGATGAGAACCTCCTGCTGAATGCAAAGGATTCACTACCCAGATTCTACCGCAAAGACAATTTGCTTGTAAGCTAATGGGCTCTCTGTGATATTCCATCTGTGAGCCTTATGCGAGTCTTTCATCGATTGAAATATCTGTATTAAAATTATCATACGGGTGTGTAGGACATTCGCTCACCAGGGCAGTCTGATCGCCCTGCGAGATTCTGCAAGCGATGCGATCAGCCACGTGTGGCCCCTTTCGTCCTGGGTCAGGCCCCATTACCGAAAGCGCTGTTGGCTCCCAGACAGACCCGACATCTGCTAGGAGAAGCAGCCTTTCCCCAAATATAATAACCAGTGACCAAAGCCCATCTGGCACTGGACAACACCATCAGCCTGAGGACAAAGGCGGGGCTCCCAGAATTAAAGAACAGACAACTGGTGTGCATTGGAGGGTGAAGTTCTGCAGGGGGGAATGGACCAGTTAGCAATAAGCACTCCAGAACACATTGGAGTTGGGTGGACTGAACCAAAGTCTGGGATTTGGGTGAACTGAACACCCCCAGCTGGAGCTAAACATTCATGGCCGCCAGCCAGGAGGAGACACCTGGAAACAACGTGGGCTGAGATAGGTGTTCGTTATGTATGTTTGATGTGTTTCAAACCATCGACGACATCAGAAAGTGCGGTAAAGAAATACCTCTGCCCGTCATTAAGGCCGCTAAGCTTCAGCTGTCCTGTTTTGCTTTGCGTCGGATTACAGAGGCCCTTTATCACAGAGGGAAGCTTCCTCTAATCGCCCATGTACGCCCGATTCTGCATTCACAGTTAATGTTGTGGAGCGATGTCACAGGGAGTGTGCTTTCGCAAACCGTATCTTCGCTTGAAAAGAATCTCTGAAAACAGACAGCGATGAGGACATTTTAAATGTGAAGTTTTAAAAGTTAATTTCACACTTGAGGGGGTCCTGAGATAAGCGAGAGGATTTTATTATGATTATAACAGTTCATATAAACATACATACATGCAGGGAAGAGTAGGCACCATCATGGTGGATGAGCTCGGTACGGAAGAGTAAAGAGGCCCCTTCTTGCCTGTGAGTCTCCCAAAATGTGGCCAAAATGCATGCGAACCCAGTGCTGCCTCCTACAGGTTTGTCGGCACTACTGTTGAGCAGCTGAAAGGTGGGAAAAACCCTTAAAACACAAGAGATGGTGTCTGATTGGATCCTGGAAAGCATTCATTATAGGAAGCTACTCTCAGCCGTGAGATCCTTGTATTTGTGATGCATCTGCTCACTGTTCTGGACTGTAAAATGAAGGATGGGTCCTCACTGTTCCCCATGGGGGGTGGCAGAAACACCCCTCTGACTGAGGCTGTTTTCACACGTGAACTACGGACATTGTCCGGAGAATCAGGTGTGGATTTCTTCCGTAATTGCCCTTTCACACGTCTGACACACAACTGGAGATTATCCGTGTCAGATGTGTTCACACCTACAAGAAATACTCCGGGTGGTGCTTGGGTAGAGCGGGCAGGACGATGGACACAACACCACTAGATTTTACGACACCACTGGATTTTACGACACCACTGAGAGTTAGGGTTAGGGTTAGGGTTAGTTCCCGAATCTCGAGATGGCCCATGTCCGTTGGGGTCTTCTTTCTGTAAATGACCTTTCTTTGCTCTCAGATGTCATCAACACACCAGAACTCCCCCTGGTCTATTCCTACAAGGGGTTCAATCAGAAATTACCTGGACTTTCTGCTAGGGATCTAGCAGGGAAAAGTCTGTTTAAGGTCCGGCACAACTGAGGTGGACATTGGCGTTCACACATACAGCCCCTCTGGGTAATGTCTAGAAAAGTTCAGGGTGGCACTGCATGTCTGAAAGGGCTCGAAAGGCCACTGAACCCCAGCCAACCTTAAGGCATTCTCAGTCTTGCAGTTCACCTGCATCGTGGTGAGGGGATTATCAGCAAACCCATAATACCCCAGTACAATCACCGCATATTTTCCTCCCCGTGTAATGTCCTCCACAAATGCACCCCAAGCCTTCTGCCCGGTTACTGACCGTGCCTAAAGTCGAGAGCCAGCGAAAACTAGCTATCAGCCTCTATGTCATTGCTGAAGCTGATGTTAAATCAGGGGGCATCGATGACAATTAAGCTATCTTTCCTGCAGGGTCACTCTGTCTCCAAACAATTAATACACTGCTTAGGTTGCAAAGTGTTTATACATCAGTCAATGTCCGACCTGCTGGGGGTCAGACGGACCTGCTGTTTTGACGGGAAGCTGTCCTGGAGCAGTGTAATGCACAGGAATTAAATCCCAAAAAAGGAACCGGACTAGACTGGCAAGAAAAATTTGAAGGAGAGAGATTTGGGGAAGGACATTGCACTTATACCTTTGAGAAATGAGAAGTGAAGAACCGTGGATCTCAGAGGACCAGCAGTCACGGGTGAAAGGGGCTGATTAACGCTCAGTTTCCCCCATGAGAGCCTGAACACTGGCGGGAGCCTTTGAGTTACCGATGGCGGAGCGCCGAGATAGGGGGGCTAATGAGGAAACGCAAGCCTCAGACCACTTGGGATTCCTGGCAGGAACAAGAGTGCCTGCAACCAGGCCACTTCATAACCTTTCATAAGAGTGGGGCTTCCACTCCAAGATTCAGGAAGGAAGTGTCCTGGGCTGGGGTGGGGGGAGGTCAACAATGAAATTGTATCCGATTCAGAGAAATAGGTTCCACCGCCATCCAAAAGCACACAAACCTCCTCTCTAACCTGCTAATGCATCAGTGCAGACACTCTGCAATTCCATGTTTTTTGTTTTGTATTTTGAGCTGTCCTGTGTGGGGAATTCCCCCAGAGAGCCGCGCATCTGTCGGCGAGCTTTACGCCTGGCTGCATCGCATTGATTTTACGCCGCATGGCCTCGCCGCGCACGTACGCCACCCTGGAACAGGGGAGCCAGTGAAACGAAGGATTAAGAGAAGATGGAGGTCAGCAACAGGCTCTTTGTCTTCGTCTGTTCCAGAGACAGAGAAAGAGACGGCCTACTTGTACTCAAATGCTCAAAATCAGGATTTTAAATGTGAAAAACAAAATCATTTTAAATACAGTACATCTATCCATCCATCTTCAAGGAGCTTCTCCTGGTGACAGTCTCTGGACAAGCTACCAGTACTCTCTACATGCATACCTTAAACCTGCATCTGTATTGGTCTTAACTGAGATGTAGCTGATGAAAGTATGACGCCCAGGTATCAAACCACGTCCATCTGAATAAAGCTGCCTTCCTTCTACCTTGGAGGTCAGGACGTCGGAATTGGGAATGACATCACACCCAAGTTAACTGTGTTCCAGTAAAACACGTCGGAAAGTCATTTAGCAATACCAATTCTAGTCAGGTCCATTGTTAACGATACCAATTGATAACAAACCAAGGCGCAGTATATTGTGTCTGTAACCGTAACAACAATCCACAGATAGTGCTTGAACAATACTGTGTGTACAACTGATTTAATGCGATACAAATAAGACCTAAGTGCCAGAGGTGGAAATTTCAGGTCCAGAAAGTACGAATCCAGACCAGGATTTTGTTTCAACCAACCAGCTGAGTACGCTGTAACTGTGACTCTTTATGCTCAACTGGTTGGTTGAAACTAAATCACGGTCTGGATTTGTACTTTCTGGACCTGAAATTTCCACCTCTGGGTGCGGCAGGCTGCTTGTTTGTCCAGGTCAAGAAGGGCTGTAGATTTATCTATTGGCCAACACAAAGGCAGAGACAACAACTTCAGTCTCCTGCCTGCTGTTATTGATTCTCCATCCATCCATACATCCAGTTTCCCTGGTAACAGCATAGAGCATGAGGAAGGGAAAATGGATGGATGGCAATCCATCAGGGCACACACTCAGACGATATGGGCCATTTAGAGGCACCGATTCACTTAACCGCATGTCTTTGGACTGCAGAACAAACCCAGAGAACCCAAAGAAAACCCACATAAACATGGGCAAGACATGCAAACTCCACTCTCAGAGAGCCAGGGGGAGGAGCCTAATCTTTAACCCAGGCGGAGTGCGCCCGCTGTCTTACCCACCGCGCCACTGTGCTGCCCACTGCTTCGTAAAGCACTTTACGTTTGTCTTTACTGTGTCAAAACAGGAACAGGAAAGACAACGAGCAGTTAAAACAGATTCGGTGAACTCCCAGGAAACCGCCGTTTGTGTACACGAGAAGAACACGTGTGAGAGCCGAATGAGCAGATTTACGAAAAGCCGTCTGTGAGAACTTTGAAGTGCTTGGAGTTTAGGAAGAATTATGTTTATGTCAGAATGTGGGAGATCCAACAGTATAAAATAAACTTGAGAAAGAAAACAGGTTTCTGACCCGTTCCGCCAGACGCTACACAATCTCTGAGTGCGCCCGTTCCTCTGGAGGGCGGCACACGCCAGCACCACTCCAAACGGCATCCTCTGGGGTTCGCTCCTCACGCGGCACTTTGCGCTGAATTTTAGTAACATCCGGAACTGCTGCAGCCCTCAGTGTTAAACCAGCATCTTCTGAAACTCGGGGAAATGAGATTTTCCCCATAAAATAAACTAACGACGAAAACAGGATTTTCTGCAAAAAAAAAAATAAAAAATTTGTTTCCGCTGCGAGACAATTTCAGACCTGTTCAAAGGGCTCTGACAGAATTCCCGATTTTACCAAGAACCACAGAAAAACAGAAAGACACTCTGTTTTATAACTGGGTTGTGTTTTCCCTCCATATCACAAGGTAAAAAATAAAAATGTTCTTGCACTGAACTATCTGACCCACTTCCAGGTAAAAACAGAGTTATGAAATAGATTCAAATCCTGTAAAAAAAAAAAAAAAACTTATGCTGTGAATGAATTCAACAGGAATGTTCCAGAATTGAGTGCATATTCACCCTAGTTTATGTGCTTTGTGTAACCTTTACATGTGTTACTGAAGAAGCTACCATAAAAAACAAGGCTTCTGATAAGGTTCATTTAGGGTTAGGGTTCAGGACATATACCGTTACCACTGCAGCATGTAGACCATAAAGGACCTGCAAAGACCTACTGTTCATGGATTTCAGCTCTGTATCTCAATACAATACTTCCAGAACTCCTTCAAATGAAGCTCTCTCAGCTTGCTGTACCTGACTCCACCTGTTGGTGGCACACTGACTTCCTGACAGACAGGAAACAGCATGGGAAAACGCGCTTGGGTCACGCCGTCCCCAGGCCACTGCAGCCCTATGTGACCAGTGTGCTCTCTCTTCTGCTCTACCGTCTGCACCTCCAGTGACCCCACCGTCAAACTCCTGAAATGTGCAGACGACACATCTGAACTTATACCAAATGGCAACGAGCCTGTATAGAGATGGGAAACGTATCAGCTGAAGTCCTGGTACAGTCACAATAATCTGTTGCTTAATGCTCTGAAGACAGTAGGGATGATTTAGACTTTAGGAGAAGCCTCCCCCCCCCCTTACCAGCCACAGCTCATGTCCTTCAAATTCCTGGGAACAATCATCTGCCAAGACCTTAAATTGGAGAATAACACTGACCACATCCCCAGGGAAGCACCGCAGACGATGTACTTTCCGTGGCAGCTGAAAGGGTTCCTCAGACTACAGAGCGACCGTTCCACAGGGACGTTAATGAAGACATCCTCACATCATCACTGACTGACTGGTTCCTGCCCACCGCGACACGGGACCAGACTCCAACACATCCTCATGTCCACTAGATGGTGTTTCACTCGAAGATCATATATAGCTGAACCAGGCAGAGGTTGAGGGGTCATTTATACTGGTACCAGTAAGAGAATAAGTGATGCATATGCTCACATAACTTGTATTACTGCAACACAAACTTAACACACACAAGGTTTACATGCATAATAAAAAATCTATTGAATTGGGATTCGTTTGTTTGCCGTATTGTGTATCAAAGTTGTATGTTTAAATTGGATTCAGCCTTTTGCAACAAACCTCAGAGAGCAGTTAAAATAAATACAATGTATATAAATGCAGTGCCATAGTTTAAAAATCCTACTCTTTGCTCAAAGCTCTTTAAGAAGCTTTTCTTTCGTGCCGAATTGGCTCCGAAATAAGGTTCCCGCATTAATAAGATAAAACGGGCCCGTTTGGACCCAGAGGCACTCCTTCTGGACCAGCGAGACGTACAGTATCTCTGCTCCATCTCAAACCTGTCATTATAAACTGCAAACACACGCGTGTAATTACGAGTTACGGAGCTCTCTGGTCACATGACAGGCATGAAGCCACGCAAGTAAACCCTGTTCCTGAATCAGCAATGCAGAGACTTACTGATCCACATCTAGAAACTGTACTTCATTACCACTCTTCTAATTACTTATCCTGGTCAAGGTCACGAAGCCTTTACTTGGCACATTTTTAAAATGTTAGATTCCGTTTACATATACTGTATATATAAATATTTACGTTAAAAGCTAATTTTTAGGGAATTTATTTAGGGATTGGTAATATCATTGTGTCATATCTAGAGTTTTTCTTTTGCTAAAATAATTGATTCCATCCTAACTAAATTCTCCAGACAAAGCAGATAGTTAAAAAAATATAAATAAAACCTCTAAAAAATCCAAAGAAGTACGTACTTCCAAAATATTTTGTTTTGTATGGTAGCCAGCTATTCAGGCCGCGACCAACATGGTTAAAAACAGGCTAAATTAATGGACGCATAAAAGCCTGTGAGTCAGCAGATGGGGCAGCAGAGTGGTGTGTCGACCCAGTGCGGACAGCGCAGAGGCCGGCGGTGGGGATTTGACCCAGATCGGGCCACGATCATCTAAACAAAACCACTGCGCGGGCTGAATACGGCACCCCCCCCCCCACCAAGCTATACCGGGTGAAAAAGAAGTCAGGGGTCAACAAGAGTAACAAATGAAGTGGGGGCCGAGGGCACCCACCCAGGGTAGTAACGCATGCCTACCCATCGATAATAACCCACGCCTGTCCAGTGGGCGCAGGGATCGGGTCGAAAACGTAGCATCTGCAAAAACATACGCGTGTGTGTGAACGAAACTGCAGATCCGAGCGCAGATTATTACCAGACACGGCAGGCAAAAATCACTGCAAACTGCGCCTGCCTGTCCCCGAGTTTGTTCAGGTTCAGTCGGATCTTGTTATGGATGAAAGATGCTAACGAGAATGCGGAGTGAACTGGGTTGCCCAACGGCCTGGTATAGCTGATTCGAAGAGGACAAAGGAAGTCTACGAGAAACAACATCTAAACCCGGAGATTTATGTGCGGCAATCAACGAAAATTACACGTTTCGCTGTGTAATACTTCAGTTGCGGTGATCCACAATCATACATGTTCATTGAAAATAAACGCAGTGTAATGGGAGATTAACATACTGTTTTCTTTTTTCTACATCACTGGTGCTTTGAATGATTGGTGTGAGAGTGACAGTGTTGATTTGAGTGTGAATTTTGGGGTCCGGCACAGGGGAGCCGGCAGGGACATACCATGCCCCTGAAGCTCGAACACGAAATGGGGCTGCAAATTGGCTGGCGATTATGGTTTGATTGCAAATATTTTGCCGGAGACAGAAAATAAGAGGGAAAAAAATAAGAGAACGGTGTGGCTTATAACAGCTGGCAGGAGCGTCATGTGGATTTCGGTGAATTACGCGGCGGAGTCACTGCAAGCCCAGAGAGAGACGGGGGCAGAACAATGTCGGAGATACGATGTGCTGACCGGTTTGGCGGTTTCCATACCAACCGCAGGCAGGGGCCTTGGTGTGATGGCGGGACACGCCTCACATTCCGTACAGGGCAAGTCACAAGGAGGAAGGTTACACCCCGCTACACGCAAGCAGCCTCCAAACTAACCTCACTGCATAAAACGCTGAAGTGCGTTCTGAAAGGAGGTGCAGCTGAAGGACTAGAGTGCCATCTAGTGGCTCGTCGTTGTTGTGAATGATCATAGTGGCCGAATGTAAAAGACGGATGCAAAGCATGAAATACGTTAATATTTGAACTGCTTGACTGGGCGGAGAAATATGTTAATAGTTTTTTTCTACCATGTAAAAACAGGCGACAAGCAGGTTTGGTTCAGAAATGTTGAGATGGTCAATTCACAGGACTTGACAACGAAGTCATGCAGAGGGGCCAATCAGCTAATTAATATTCCATAACTATGTGTCTGATTCTCTGCATGCTATTTATTTGGTTGAAGGCAGAGCTAAAAAAAAATGAATCGTCTTGCAGTACTTCTTTGCTACTACAAGGGGGCGCTGGTCCAGGCTGTGTGTGCTGCAGCCAAACAGTTGGTCTTGCACAACTCTGGCTCTGGTCTCTCCACTCTGTAGGTTTCAGGCCAGTTTTCTGATTCGTCAGACTGATGCTTATGATGGAAGTTTCTGATTCCTGACTGAACCTCTTTGGCTGTTCCAATATATCCACATATTCACATTTCCTTACAACAATTTATCTAAAATGCCACTCCCTAACAATGGATAAGATTAACAGGAGAGACATTTCACTGCTGTTACCATCAACCACACAGAGAAAGACAGAAATGTCCTGTTTTTGAGTACTCACATTTTAAACAATAAGGGATGAAAGAAAAACAGGCGCAAGATTCAATCCATTAAAACACCAAGTAAATTTCCAGCAATTCCTTAGAGTGGGAGACACTGACTAAGTTAATCTTTAAGACCATCTTTCAAAAATTCTAAATCAGTTTATAACTGAAACGATAATATATGCAGTTAATCACTTTATTAACATGAAGTCCTGTATTATACATGAAAGCAGCTGTTCATTATTTTATTATGGGACTTATGTTCATTGTGCCCTTACCAAACTACCCTTGATCAGCTGAATTATTTGACTGATAATTAGGTTACAAGCTATAATGAGGGTTATAATGAAACTGTAACTTCAGGCTGTGCCCTAAACCAGTGTTTCCCAGTGCAGTCCTCAGGGACCCACAGATGGTCCACCTTTTTGCTCCCTCCCACCTCCCAGTTGGACTGTCTGACAGGGAGCAAAACATGGACTGTCTGCAGGTTCCCAAGGACTGGATTGGGAAACACTGCCCTAAACCATTTGTAAATCACAAGGGGAAAGTGCATCCTTCTCAAATCAGTCAAATTTTTAGTCAAACCATTTTCAAATTATGAAAAAGCAAAATTGCTCTGTGATCCATTGGAAGATGACCAAATATTGTGCTCTGAGGATGTATTTAACTTCACAAATCACAGAGCAGATTTGAAATCTATCAAATTGTATGATGTTCAAATTTGGCATCAGTTTTGAGAGACTGGAAAAATAATTGTTGGATGTTTTTGGTGTTGTATTTGGTTCAGCAGTAGTTGGGTGCTGCAAAAGTTGGGGGGATGGGGGGTCCCAAAGATAAAATTTGCCTCAGATGATAAGATTTAAAAAAAAATAAAAAATTGGGGAGGGATTGGTCACGTGTTCTTTGATCTGGACATGAAAAAAAATGGGATGAATTTCATCCCACGCGGCAGGGAACAGAGTGACCCTCCGGAACCGGAATTGGGGAACCCAGCCATACTGGTTGAAAACAAGAGACGGAATTTCATCTTTCAATGCAGGAAGATCCCATAAATACATAAATAAACAGACAAGGTTCATTGAAGCTCCTTTCTAGCGGAGGCCCGTGAGCTTCAGTGCGGGTAAACCCGTGCATTAAAGCATCACTGGCCATAACTTCCTGGTAGTGAAAAGCATGCTGGGAGCAGAACAATTAATGTATTGTTTTGAACAAGTGTTCTCTTTATTGTAATTTTATTGTCTCTTTGGTGCTTATATCAATGGAGCATATGTAAATAGTTATTTTGCGTGACCATGTGTGTGTGTGTGGGGGGGGGGGGGTAAGGTTTAATCACACAGTAGAACTCAGTGGGTTTCCTTTATGCAGTTTAATTTGTTTGTGTGTTACTGATTAGGATCATTAATTGTATTAAACCATACCCTGTTTCCCAGTACAGGGAATACAATTAACTTGAGTTTAGCTGTAATATAACTAAATGCCACTAGGTGGCACCTTCCAACAGCAATGCGTGCCCTGTGTTATATGACTGCTGTAACTTGCTTCAAATCCTTCACTTAGTGTTCTCTCCACTCATTTTAAAAAGCAAGTTGCCAGTTGATCGCTATACTTTATTCCAGCATAGTTTTCCTCAATGTTGAGTGTTTTCAGTCCCTTAGTGCTTGATGACGAAACATTCAGAAAGCATTATGTGACAGAAAGAGCCCGAAGACATGTACGGTAAATTGTTTGCATGTAATGTGCTATTATCTTGTAATTTATATGTCTTATAAGATGCTTCGGGCAAAAGCATCATCTAAACAAAGTAAATGTAATGTAGATCTAAGCACATTTCGCCAACAAGGACCTCTGAAGCACAGATTGACCTAACCAGCTTTCTCTAGGCAAAAAGCCGCTCAAGACTCAGGAGCTGATGAAGAAAGACGCAGGACGTAACCAGACCATCACCAGGTGGAGTCAGTCATTAATTAATTGACTGCAGTCTTCACTGCTTCCCTGTCACGGTTTTTGGAGATCATGTAGCATGTAGAATCTATGTAGCATGTAGAATCCATGTAGTATGTAGATTGCATGTTCTTAGCATAATCACCAGAATCTTGCACATAATCCCAAAGCTTCTCAACTTCTATTGTTACATGTATTCAGGGATCACTGTAAAAATTGTGTGCCACAGATATGGATGGATTGGGGAAACAGCAGTTCAACACTGGAGACGACTATGCGCAGTAATATAGCACAAGACCAATATACTTGCCATTTGTGCTGTTTTTCAGATGATATAGAGATTCATATTACTGACAGGTACATACAATCTTTGACTATAACATTCATAATGGACCTTCTGAAGGACATTTCAAGGACATTTACCTGGGCTTTTATGTCAGGCTGGTCAGCAAGTATGGTGCGATATTTTGAAACATTGTTTTTTCACAGACAGCACCATAGAATACTAGCTTCTCAATACTCTCCCACACAGTACAAATATATTCCAACTCATGTGGGATCCGTGCAAAAAAACTAAATTGACATTTTTATATACAGGAAGTAAATTAGCATTTCATCCTGTTGGGAATAAAATCTCTTTAACGATTCGCCAAGCTAGGTGTAATTGTACGGACTGACTGTATTAAGTGTCAGAACTGCTTGTTTCGGAAGCCTATTCTTCTGTATGTGTTTTATAATGTTGTGTTGTAATGTGCTTCCTAATGCTGCTGTCCAGTGCGTTAATACCGTAGGTTCTCGAAGGTCGTGTTCTAATTTCTTAAATCCTCATTACACTATAAAATGGGTAAGCATGGGCACTCTTACTGGCCCGTGACTGCAGTACATAGCCCCTTATGCAGCAGTACATAGCCCCTTATGCAGCAGTACATAGCCCCTTATGCAGCAGTACATAGCCCTTTATGCAGAAGTACATAGCCCCCTATGCAGCAGTACATAGCCCCTTATGCAGCAGTACATAGCCCCTTATGCAGCCGAGCTTGATCCCCTTTGTGTCCTGACAAGTTACTCCAGTAACCATCACTAAAATGATCTGCTATTTGTGTCACAGTAGCCCTTTTGTTGGTTTGCACCAGATAGGATAACCATTGTTTATTCGCATCAACGAGTCTTGGCCGGCCAACACCTGGTTGGTCGATTATGGTTTTCCCCTGCTCGAACCACAGTCGGTAGCTACTCACCATGGCTGACTGTGTGCAGCCCACAAGTCATGCCATTTTGGAGGTCATCAGACCATAATGATCTGGCCTCTATCAAAGTCACACAGCTCTATTCCTGTTTCTTCTGCATTCAACACGTCAAATACGAGTACTATTAGCTTACAGTCTAATACTTGAAAAACCTTGAGATGCTCTGTTTCTACAAGATAATCAACGTTATTTGCTTCATGTTGGGGAGTCTATAATGTTTTGGCTCATTGGTGTATTTACATTTCTATCAATAAACCTTGTTTAGAAGTTTTTGTATTTATTTGGCAGGACAGTGAAAAAGGTTTCATACATCTCAAAATAAATTTTACCTGCTGTCCCTAGACAGGTGATGCAAGGACTAGCAAGTTAACAAGCAACAAAATTCAACAAAATACAAGTGTAGAAGTAAATAAGGTGTCACAGGAAAATATGGAATACATTTCAAATAATACGAATGAGTGGTTACGTGATTGTTGAGATTTTAACCCAACTATTATCTGAAATTTCATACAGTAATAAATTAAGTTTGTGTTGAATGCTATAGAGTAGCTGCTGTAATTGGAAAAAAATAAAAACAAATCTATCATACTCCCTAGAGACTTGCGCTTTAATTGAAACTGTAGTATTGAATTTCAAACATTTATTTAAAAGATATTCTCATATTACTGCCTCTGTGTGCCAACAACAAAGGCAGTTTAGTTTCATGCTTTAACTGATCTTTTTGTGCATTGCATAGTTAATCACACTTCTATCATCCGGCAGGGTGGTTGGGTTTGATGTGGTTGGGTGTGATAGGAGGGCAAATTAGGGAGGATTGAGGGATAGCCAACCCCCCGCCCCCCCAGCAAACAGCCTATTGGAACCTGTGATATTTTGGCTGCCTTTTGAGGGCACTGGAGAACCAGGCTGACTCAGAATACATACAGGGGGGCAGACACAACTACAGAAACCAGTGGGACATTAACTTCGAAGTGAATCACAAATGCAGCTGCAAAGGTGAGTCAAATTAGGTCAAATGCTGATTAGCAGTATGTGTCAGCGACAAAGGGGGTCTGCTAATCAGCGCTTTGAGTGTTCAAATCAACACAGGCCAACTAACAGAGCTCCAAAGGGGCCAAGGAGTGAGTGCCTGGATTGCAGGGGTATCAGTCATAATAAATACAAAGTTATTTGATGAGGAGCAGCCTGAAAAATCCACAGCTTATGGTAAACGGGGACAAACTGACCGGGCCAACTGAGAAAGATGCATAA
This sequence comes from Gnathonemus echidnorhynchus, assembly GCA_026776725.1. Classification (NCBI taxonomy): domain Eukaryota; kingdom Metazoa; phylum Chordata; class Actinopteri; order Osteoglossiformes; family Mormyridae; genus Gnathonemus; species Gnathonemus echidnorhynchus. The sequence goes on along the minus strand of JAODJU010000130.1, from coordinate 21,562,546 downwards.
TCTGAAGGATGGAGTGCAAATCTAGCACTCCTGAGCAGCAGAAAAAGTAACATGGCTTAATGTTCTGTCTTTCACCATTTTTCTGACATCTGGATCGGTTTATGCCTGGAGAAAGTCAAAGAATGCCATCCATCCATCCATCCATCCATCCATCACCATAACCGCTTAATCTCAACTGGGGTCACGGGGGGGACCGGAGCCTATCCGGGAACAATGGCCGCAGGCAGGAACCAACCCAGAGCAGGTGCCAACACACCACAGGGTGCACACGCTTACACAATTATGGGGCCAATTAACCTATCGTGCACACTTTTGGACAGTGGGAGGAAAGCGGAGCCCCAGGCGGAAACCCACGCGAACACGGGGAGAGCGTGCTAACTCCACACAGGAAGGTCCTTCTTGCTGTGATGCAGCAGCGCTAACCACTGCGCCACTGTGCCACCCGCCAAAGAATGCCATCAACCCATAATGCCTGTTGCCAGTTTTTAAAAACAGTAGGGCAGGGGTGTGCACCATTCAAACTGAACTGAGAATGGCCCTGAAATGTCTGAATTTGAATTGCAGTTGAAAACAGGATGCAGAATTGCAATTCGATTTTGAATTTAAGAAAGGAGAACTAAAATGAAATTCAATTTAATAAATTTACATACATAGTGTAGTTGCAGCTTTTAATAATACAGCTTAATATTTCAATATAAATTACACATAAATATGTTAACATACACAAACTAGTCTTTCACCTGTCACCAGAGCTTCACAGAATGTCACTGCATACTGGATGTTACGGCACGGACTGGGTAAGCAGGAGATGGGAGACACAGAATCGGGGAACGCAGGATTTATTAGGAAAGCAACACTAAACACGACGAAAGGCAGGCAGTAACGTCAATGATAAGACTAGGGAAACATACTCAAATGTGGACTTAAATACACAGGACTAATCAACATGACTGGAAACGGCTGGTGACATCGGGATTCCACACGAGGTAACGAGGCACCAAAGGTTCGGATGAGCAGGGCATGACACCGGAGTTAACCATGGTTAGCAAAGGACACCACCCATTTAGCCTGCTGGAAATAAGTCTCATTTATTAAAATACGGCATAACTGCATTTGCCAAGACATTTTGATTTTTTGTTACAGTGCTAAGGTTTAACTGAAAAGCTAAACTTATTGCCCATATCAGAAAATAAAGAGGATGTATATGAAATAAAGTAATTTGTTTTGCTATCTACACTGCCATTTGCTTTTAATGTTAAAAAAGTTATTCAGCAAACAATAACAAAAAGAAAATATATTTGACACTTGACTCAAACACTACAGTATGTGAGCTTACAGTCAAAGAACTCTGTCACCACCCTGTCCATCTGAAAACCCAGAGAAACTGACAAGAAAAGCTACTGCAGACTCCTTACAAGGTAAATATGCAAAAAAACAATATGTGCCTATGGAAAGGGACTTAAAGGGTCAAGACAATCCAAATGTATATTGATAGAATATACTAAAAGTCATACATACTTTACCTCTTACAATCATGCAAATAAAAGGTATACCTACCGCTATGTCATTGTATTCTTTGAATTGAAATGAATTAAATTCTTCTTCTTGTCCTTCCAATTCAAATTCCAGTTCAACTTCATGTGAGATGAGACGATTGTTCCACAGCCCAGCACCAGGGACATTTTTTATGTCGTTGCATAATAGTCAAGGTATATGAGGCCATTTTATAAGCCCAGAAGCAGCCAGTGGCAAAACACTATTCCTGATTTTCATGATATTCCCACATTCAGTGAAGATAATGCCCTAATATATACTGAGTTTTACTGACAAACACACCAAGATGAAGTCAAATGTCTTCCATTGCCTCCCCAACAACCTGATCTAAACATATCTTTTATAGTAAATAGATCTTTTATAGAAAAATAAAAACAGAGTTTGATGTAGATTAATAGCTTATTCATCACTCAATGAACTGGAGGCTTTCCTGCTTGAAGAATTGTCCAATGTCCCACTAAACACAGTTTAGGACTCAAATGACAGCATTCCAAGAAGGACTGAAGCTGTTCTGAAGGCCCTATTCCTCAGTATTAATATATTGCTAGGTTTATTTGTTATTATTTTCTACCCCCTATATATGTCACAGGACTCCCTTTTTAGTAATCTCTGGAATCCTCTTTTTGTGTCACCAACCGTGAGCTATAAGCTTTGAAATATGCTACATGTTCTAGCTGTGGATGCTGCAAGTCTGCTTTGCAAGAGGGCAGAATGTTCAGCTGTTCTTGCATGTTTCCTCATCTGAGAGCATGTCTAGGCAACAGAAAAGGATAATCAATTCTACACAGGAAACGCCACCCACTTAAAAGTTATCACTATAAACAATCCTTATCCTTTTTATAGACTAGAGGATATTTTTTTGAGCATGATGTTGTTATGATGTCAGTCAGATGGATAAAATCCTTCATTAAACTGATGTATCGCTTTATTAGCACGGTTGACGACGAAAAACGGCGGCACTGACTGTCTGGGAAGCCTGGTATGTAATTCGGAAACTCAAACAATCCCTGAAGAACAGGCCTGTAGCACTAAACAGAGCAAAGGGAGCAGGAGATCATAACCAAGTGATGAGCACGTTTACAGACAGTGGGTCTTAAATGCAGCCCAGAATGTTTTTCAGTTTTCATTCTGTTTTTGTGCTAATTTAAAGGGAAGTAGCACCTCTGCAACTAAAATATCAGCTACCGACCTTTAAAATCGAACGATCAGTAACTCACTGGCACCTCCAAAAGACAAGCGTCGCTTTTTTCCTGGGTGATTACTCTAATTCTCTGACTGGGTGCTGAGGTGCAGTGATAACCTGCTGACCCTATTACAGACAGTTCATCAGGATAGATGGGTCAAAAAGGGCAAAAAGGAGGAGAATAAGGGATCAAAAGGGGGGATTAAAAATGGCACAACATAAGACAGAAAAAGGACCAAAAAGGATGAAAAATGGAAAAGGGAGAATAGAAAATAGCAGGGCAGAATAGAGAAAAGCGATCTATGGACAGCGCACAATAGATTAAGTGGATCTGAAGGGAATCAGACTGGGAGAACAAAATAGAGAAAGGTAATCAAAGGCGATCAAATAGGTAGAAGAGAAGAGAGAAAGGGGATCAAAACAAGGACAAACAGAAATGGCAGACAGAAAGGATCGCCAGAGAGTGTGGCTCACTGCACAAGACATACATCTAAATGTAAAAACCTCTGTATTGAATCTGTGTTGTTTTTAAACATTATACATTCATTCAGCTTTATTGAATTTCATAATTGTCCGTTTTATGTAAGATATTCATATGCGGCACCAAGATAGGAAAAGATATGAAAGGTTAATATGGACATTTCAATAAAATATGCAAAGTACCTCCCTGGGTTATACATCGGTAGTGATGTGTCTTTCTAATGTGAAGTAAGCACACAAACACACAGGCTTCATTGCATTGTGATGTCATTACTGTAACTGCGTATTTTATAATTGATCTAAACAGATCTACCCAGCAGCACTGCATTTTGTACTGTTGTCATAGCAACAACATCCTCATTTTGACCTTTTAACTCTCTTAAAATTCTTAAAGTACCATTCCATTTTCACTTCAGAGGTATAAATCTTGTAATACAGTAAGTGAAATATCTACATTTTTCAAAATGCTTGTTGTTTGGTTTTTATATTTTATAAAATTTCTTTATTCATTCAAATTCAGAGCGCCACAAATGTTAACTGCTTTTATTTTCGTGAAAATTGTGGTAAGTTCAGCAGGTTAAATAACATCAAAGTAAACAAATTGAATGAGGAGATCTGTGTATTAGTTGGCATGAATTTGAGAACTATCCTACATTTTTCAGACCTCCTTCCCCCACAAATGTCTTCATTCCTGGACTGTACCTGGTTCTGTGTCTTTGAAGGCCCTTTTTGTTCTTTATGTAAAAGTACGTAACAGGCTTCCATCACAAGCTTCCTTCTTCGGCGTGTCTTGCAGTCACTTTTGAGGAAGTACACCAGGTGACACAATGCTCTCAATATGCTCCAGAGCCGCTCGATCTAACTTCTTTCACTCTGTCTGTCTTCACTGTGAATGTGACTACAGTCACTTTCTGAATATTAAGTAAGTCCAATCCTCTTTATTCAAATACAATTAAAAGAAATCAATCCTGTTGCACAATCACATAAAAAGTGCTTCATTATACACTGGTCAAAATTTGTTCTGATTGATGAGAATTTCAGATAAAGGAGGTGTCTCTGTGGAATTTTAAATGGGAAAAAAATACTTTATGGTTTCTCCATCCCGTTGAAGCGTGGATGTGCACTGACGCTGCACTCTAAATCGAGCTGATTTGCCAGCATGATGGTGACAAATGCCAAAGAGCGAAAAACTCAGGACAATGAATGTGCCATCTGTTAGCCAGGCTCCCTTACAACACGGATGCCATGATGCTGGCTGCTCATATTCCGGAATTTATTAAACAGAGAAACCAGTGGAACAGATTAGCACATCGGAATGAACGGATACTGCATGTTTCATATAAATTGCATGCTGAATAGGTATAGACCCGTCTGCTTATAGCAGAGAATAACCATGAATGTTTTTAATAGGCAAAGAATGATGATGATGTCAGGTAATTCTGAACGGCACTTTGACACAGTTCGTTACGACACAAATCAATAGCTGCTTGTGAAAGCTTTCTGATTCCAGGGTAATTATGTAACGGTGAATAGTGGCACAAGGAGGCCTCAAAACTACCTCAATCTTCTGTGTTTAGAGGTCAGGTGAAATGCATGGCAGTAGTACTCTGGTCTCCAAGGTAGCATGCAAGCAATATGAATATTGCATGAAAGAAAATTCGCAACTTTTTGACAAGTGGTGTCCTTGGTAGTTATAATATGCATGTAATCTCCATTATAATCAGAGCCAGTGAAGTTGGCTGGTGAAATTTCCTGGGGGTGGGGTATTAAGAGGCAGGGAGTGTGTTTCACAGTGTCTTACGTGATAATATACTGATGGCATGTTTTGCAATAAAATAGCAGTATGTATGGTAATGTGTGGTAGATTGCACTGCAGTGTACAGGTCATACTGTATACTGCATACTGTCAGTATACATGGAGCATGCATGGCAGTCTAGAAGTATTTATGGCAGTATGGCAGGAGTGTGGATAAATCGATATAAATCAGTGTTTCCCAATCCAGTCCTTGGGCTTGGGGACCAGGAGCCGGGAGGGAGCAAAAATGTGGAGCAGCTGTGGGTCCCCAAGGACTGGATTGGGACACTCTGACATAGACAGTCACAACACATCAGTGTGTAAAGTTTGATTTGCGCCATATCACAAGACATTCTGGAGCTTCTCTTCTCCCAGTGTAGTTGCAAACCCAGTTGCAAATTTGCAGCCCACTTTCCAAAGAACTGAAAGAGATGGAGGTCAGACTTAAGATTACTATGTTTTTATCAAAAGTTCCGCACAGAAAATTGAACCCAAAAATAACATCCTCAAAAGATGCCAAAACCAAATCAAACCAAAAATCACCAGGACAAAACAAACATGCAACAGAAATGCAGCTTCAAAGACAGATAACCCCAAGACAACAAGTACACCAGGCAAAGATGTAGGCCCTCTACCAAGGTTAGGGTTAGGGTTAGGCTAGAGTTAGAGTTAGGTTAGGGTTAGGGTTAGGCTAGAGTTAGAGTTAGGTTAGGTTAGGTTAGGGTTAGGCATATGCAGAGACTGTAAAACCTTACCGTTCTGTAAAATTTATGTGAAGCACTTTCAATCATTTGGGCAAAAGGGGAGGTGCTCTGGCAATCCACTAATTAAGCAATCAACTAGTAATTAGGGGGGGTGGCATGGAGGTGTGGTGCCTGACACCTCTGGAACCAGAGTTCTAGTCTCCGCCTGGGTAACATGTGTGTGGAGTTTGCATGTTCTCCCCGTGTCGTCGTGGGGTTTCCTCCAGGTTCTCCAGTTTCCCCCCACAGTCCAAAGACATGCTGAGGCTGATTGGAGTTACTAAATTGCCCGTAGGTGTGAGTGTGCCCTGTGATGGGCTGGCCCCCCGTCCTGGGTTGTTCCCCACTTAGTGCCCATAGCTTCCAGGATAGGCTCCAGACCCCCCGTGACCCAGAAGGATAAGCGGTTTGGAAAATGGATGGATGGATGGACTAGTACTTAGGTTCACTGAAGTTGCCCGCAGCCCCCTATATGAGCCAGGAAGAGCTCAGATTGACAAATTCAGAATTTTACCCTATTGAAAATGACAAACAACAAAGCTATTTTATCAGCTAAAAGTGGTGATCATTAATAATACATTTCCAGGAAATAATCAGAAAAAAAGTTTAGTGATTCATAAAAATTTTTTCCCAAGCACGAAATAAGCAATACGCACCCCTCCAGCTGTGATGTAGCAGAACAGACAGTCTTCTTTATGATGCAGCCAAACACAGACACACAGGATAGCTCTGCATGTGCCCCAGCCAAGCACAAAACACCCTCTTCACCAGCTTTGCCAGATGTCACCGCGGAGCAGGCCCTGTAAATCCCAGATCCAGCAGGGACCGTCGGACATGAGATTTAACTTTCAGCCACAGTCAGTGTCTGTCCAGCCACCGCAGTGCAGCGGCGAGGCGGAGACGGAGTGAAGCGTGTGGTTCATTCGAGAAGGGTGATCGAGGTATTTGGTAAGTCGCTGACAATGTGACCAGGATAAAGGACAAGGTACATCAGGGAAGCCATATTACATTCTGCTCAGCGTTAGGATTGTTTAAATTATTTTAGTTTAATATAGTCAGAATGATACCCTCTTACTGGAAGATGTTTTGGCCTGATCAAGAAAATTGAGGTGATATATTTTGGGGGAATACAAATATTACAGAAAATGACAGGTGAACATGCATTCAAAAACCTTTTCATATGAGAGAGAGTTGAACAGACTTTTGGGCATTGCTGAAAAGACGTGATTATCTGTTAGTTTAATAGTAAAAGATACGTTTAAACCCGTAAATGTAAACGTCACAGTAATCGATGGTCAACCGACTGGATTTAATATAAGTAATGAACACTTTTCACGAACGTAGCTCTGAAATCCAAACATTATACATGAGCGCGCTTGTTAGATCGTCACTCTCGTATTTTACCAATGTAATACATAATGACACCAAATGATCCGTGACTTTAACGGCGGCAAAATGTGGACGTAAATGACAGTGGTAAAGTAAAAACGCGGCTCTGGTCCGTTTTACATTTAGGGCTTTAGCTTCAATCATCGCCGAATCGGATGAACTGGAACAACTGAATTACATCCCTGCAGCCGGGCAATGGGCTGATTGCGGAGCCTAAACATTGTGTAACGGATGTTTACGTACAAAGACTCATTTAAATCCTGTTGAGTGATAGTATTCATAGGAAGAAAATCTAAAAAGCACCAAATTGCATGTCATTTAAATAGAAATACTGACGTTCTTCTGAACTAGACCGCTGACAAGATATTACACTACAAACCCGGACAAATTGCACTCTGATTAAATGGAAACAAACGGGAGTGTAAGACTTCAGACTAACACTCGTTCATCAAAGATAACGACTGCACAATTGTCCCTTGGAGAGTAATTGACAGGAGGAACGTTACAGTATGAATTAAAACCCCCCCACCGCCGCCGTTTAGATTCTCATGTCATAAAGTTGGAGTACTATAATTTAAAGACTGATTATATGTGCGGGTGCGGGGGGGGGGAATCGTCGATGGTGCAGAAGTAAGGAAGTCCAGAGAGGACACGCGCCATCATTTTTTTATTCCCGTTATATCGATATCACAATAAATATTTTTAGTGATCTCGAGACAACGTAGTTGTTATGCAATAAAATATTTCGCCGCAGTTTATTTGGTAGTGAAATTCCGTGCAGTATTTTTGGTTAATTTTAAGAGTAATGTATTTTTCATTATGACGTTTTGTGAAAGTTTATTGGGCAAATTTAGTGATTTTATACTTAGATTATTATTTGCTGTAGAGTAGGCCTGCTCTGTGTATATTACAGTACTGCACTTTTGGCCTCTCCCAAATAACTATCAAGCTCACTTGCGTCCGATGGTCCCAAATACGGACGCAAGTCGACGGATAAGTGTATTAAATTGTTGTATTTATTTAGTAAATAATTAATATTTATAGTAATATTTGCCCGTTTATAACTGATGGAAAAATCACTCCGTTATCAATGTAATAGACTTAACTCGATCAGTGATAGACAATTAGCTAAAATCATAGTGTACAGTTTAAGGGTTTCTGATTGAGTCTTCATCACAGGTTGATGACAGGTCCGTCACCCGCACCATGGGCTGTGATCACCGCTGTGGCTGCCTCCTCCAGGCGTGTAATGCGCAGGGTTTTGCCAAAACACATCTATTTTACAAGGTTGAGAAAGAGTGACAAAGTAGGTAGGCATATATTATGTTAAATTGGACAACAACAGTCCCTAGGCCCATTTCCGAACTGCTTAGTCAGTCCGATTTGTTGTGTTCGGTGTCGATGTTTAGGGAATTTGTAATAATCAGCCTATTCCTTTATAAAACATCAATAACACATAATGAGACAAAACAGCGCAAAACGGCCAGCATTGCGCATCTCATTCATATTTAGCGCTTGTTGCTTGTAAACTGTCCGTATCATTTTACTTATGTAATAGACTGAGCCGATATGTATATTGTTCTATATGCATGTTTTGTAGGTTTTGGCCTTTTTAAGGGACGGTTCAGACAGTTCTAGCCGTTTGCAGTCATGGGTAAAGTGGGAAGCAAAGTGCTGCGGGAGATCTGCGCGGACGGACTGCAGTCGCAGGTAAAGGGCTGCGTCCCACAACCAGCCATTTGTCAACAACAGTTTTCGTATTTTTCCTGATGCAAAGAGAATGATACGTGTGATACATGTTAAAGAACGGGACTTTTTCAGCATTCCTTGTCACGGTTCGGCTGTTCGGTGAAATGTCCTAAGCACGTATCCATGCGACCGCAAGTCTGTGCGCGCGTGCTGTCCCGTCCCTTCCCCGCTGCGCTGCGCACGTGCATCGGCATGTTATGCAATCGGGATAAATCCATACAGTCTCCTGTTTCACTTCCATTGGTCGGATAATTTTACCAAGCCTAATTTTACCTAAGCAATATATAGTTACCGTATACTTCACATGTAAGTTTAAAAACGCATTGCTGTAAATTAGGCTTACCATACAGTATCAACCATGTCAGGGGGGACTCTTTGAGCTGCTTAGGCTTTTACGAACTTCTTTAAAACTGAAAGCTCCTCTAACCCTTAATGCTTTCCTGCCGGGCCAGTGCCTACATCATCCAGTCATATCTTGGTGGATATTTACAGTGGTTTTCACCTGCCTTTCTTAGTCCCTGGGTCTGACTTCCTGAAAATAGCCAACTTTTTTTTTGAGAGACAGGACATTTAAGCCTTGCTTCCACCAAAAAAAAGCCACCCTTTGTCGCATCACCGTTGTTATAATCACAGACACACTAACAGTCCACCAACTAAGTCAATGTTCTTCAATACTCAGAAGAAAACACTTAGATTAGGATTGGCAGCATTCGCCCCCAGGCAGCAGTAATGCCACGTCGCATCAGACACGTAAGAGCTCATCTTGGTGGCCCTAGATAATGTGGCTTGGCAGGCGTGATCCCAAGCTGACGTGGACAGAGGAGGTCGTTCTGACATCACTGGCCCGGCTGCATAGCTGTGACTGCCGCAGACTGATCTGCAGAGATTAGAGATTATGAGTCCTTCTCTCTCGCCAGCCTGTTTGAGCTCTTAATCTGAGTGATGGATTATGGCATCAAGGTCGGTATCAGGTGGGGAGGAAAATGAATTGCCCGGCAAGCATTGAAGGCTAGGATTCAAGAGCTCTTGAGTGGGATGGGTGGAGTCTGAGACCTACTGCTTCGGGCGGATCAGATTCCCCTCCTAACCAGCAAACTGCAAGTGGCCTTCTGGATGTAGAAGTTCTGGTCTGAAAAGTGCTTCAGGTAGAACTGCTATGGTGTGGTCTCTGTGGATTTAAAAAAAAAAAACTCTTTTGTACTTCCAGTTTTCGTTTTTCCTTGCAAGGCATAATCAGCGTTTTGGTAAGTGACACTGACTGGAGCATAAATTAACATCATAGAGCTCAGTTTAACAGCGTGTCACTTTTGATGTTGCATTTCAGGTACAGTGAAACAACTGCCGAAGTTGCACTTGTATTTGTGAAGTTAAGTTGCTGGTTGCTCTTTACATTTATTGATATAATGAAATCATACTATGAGTCACAGTTGTAGTAGATATTAATACGCTTCTGTAGCCCAGTGGTATTCATTTATATCAATTTTATGGCTGTTTCCGTGTAACATTCAGATTTAAAAATGATAGATTATGTAGTCTTTCTTTGACTACTGCTGTTTCTTTAATTACTTTAAATGTCTAAGTCTCTGCTCATATTTCTTCTTTCTCTCACCAGTGTCATGTTAACATAAATGTTGTTGAACTTGGTGGGACCCTGTACACCATGTTCTTTGGAGTTTATGCATACATTTGTAATAGAGCTGTGAGGATAGTCAATTCTTTTGTCATATGTGGCTTGATGTGTCAGAAATTTTGATTAATTAATCTCCAGATGAAGAGACATTGTGACTCTATGGGTCTTTGAAGTCTAACCTGTTAGCCGCCTGTGTTACTTAGCAAGGCCCAACTGGACCAGTGAGACACTTGACCACCACTGGGAGGATGAAGGTGAAATGGACACAGCTGGGACTCATATTCTTTCTGCTGCTTTCCCTCATCATGACTGGCTGCTTCTTCTGGCAGTACCAGCTACCGAAATTGGAGCCAGGTGAACGTACTGTAACATCTCACACCCCTTCCTCCTGTCCCCATAAACCGGCATTTAGACCCAGTTCCAGAATTCACCTCCATAATCTGCTGCTCTTGGTTTCCCTGTTATCTGCTTCCAAGGCCGATTGTTCAAGAACCATGAAAGTCCACGGAGCGGAATGATTAAGCCGACGGAAATGTCTTTGCTGCTGTGTCTGTGAGCAGGGAAAGGCAACTCATCTGCCGAAGGCGGTTGTCAAAATGACCGTGGAAGCATCGGCTCAGATATAGGAATTGGATGGGATATTATAATTAAAAGGGATATTCATGAATTAGCTCCGGCTGACTGCGTGAACGTCACACTCTCACACTCTTTGAACTTGACACACTTAATTAAATGTTTATAGGTAATGAATCTTAAACTGAAAATACCAGCTTTTATGGACTGTTGTGGAATCAACCCCACATTTCATTTTGAATATAATGATATAACGTGTCTTAGAGGACCTTGCGCTAGATAGCAGTTGGCCAGTATGTCAGAGAAGCAAAAGTGGTCTGGATGTTTCTGCGCGTGGTTCTGAAACAATCACCTTTGGCTCCGAGCTTCAATCCAGCCTAGTGGTGGATTAGCATGATTAAGACAGCCGACTAAAGTTATTTTTAGACTATGCTACAGTTTTAACTTGGTTCTAAGTCAATTTTACATGCTGTTTACCAGCATTTTTACCATCTAAACAGAGTACGTTTTTGGTCTGATCTTGTTTGGTCCTGTAACTATTTTGTTAACTTCTGTGAAATACGCTGACAGTATTCTTGGTTGTAGTTGAAAATAATCAATAGAGTTAGTGTTTGGTAAAAGATATTCCTATTGCTGTTCTGTGTGCTTTTTTACGTGCTCCTGGGAGATGGTGCTACGTGAAGCGTTCTGCTTTCTTAAAGGGTCAGTAGACAAAAGTTAAAAGTAAATGATTTTTTTTCCCCATGGGCTTCATAGTAGTCTACATTCACATTGTAACTTATTGAGTTCCTCCTGTTCTTTCTCAGGTAAGACTATGGAAACTTGTGGGCTGGGATGTAGGCTTGTTTGGTGAATTTTAGGAATAGTTCAATTTCATAAGAAACAATTTGTTGGTATTTTGCCATCAAATGAAAGCATTTGTTATAGAAATAGCCCCAAATAAGCAGTAAAAATGCAAACCAAACCCAACCAAATACCAAAATAATGGGCTGATTTTTTATTATTTATTTGCTGTTGACAGGTCTTCCGTGCAGCAGGTTATTCAGCAGGCTCACCTCCCATTTTTCTTGTAGATGGAAGCATAGGCAGCAGTACCAAGACAGAGAGGATGTGCCCACGCTTCCCGGAGCCCGCGCCTCTGCAACATCCCATTCCAAGCCTGAAGCTGGCGCTGGAGAAGGTAGGCAGCATTCCTGTAACCATCTTGTCATCCTCACCCAAGAAAAAGTAAGTTGGTGACGGAGCCAATCAGTGGCTGGTGGTCAACTTTGGTGACGCAACTGAGACATAGACAGCTGCCTCGAATGTGACCTAAATAACCCCACAGGACCCTTGCAGCATAAAGTTGCAATATTTGTGAACGTCGGGAATAAAGTGTTAAAAGGGTTAAACGCAGAATTCTGTGATCCCCCAGGTGGACTCTGTCTTTAGGCATATTATCGACCCTTTGAGTCTCCCGGCTCTGTCAGCCATTGTCATCTTCAACGACACGGTGCTCTGGATAGGAAATTTTGGCAAGATGAATGGAAGTGACCCTTTGTCCACTCCTCCGAATGAGTATACGATATACAGGTGAGAGACAAAGACGCTCCTGACCTTCTGTGTTAGTAGTCGCACCATGTGGGAAGTGGAAAGATTAGGGAGGTAGGAGCAGGTGATGCCGTAGATTAGCACAGGGATGGCAAAAATTATTCCTGAAATATGGCTCCGCCTTTTATGGTCGCAAATAATTCAGCCACCTGGCCGTGAAACAGAGCCTAATTGCTAATGATCACAGCACACCATGCATTCTGTACCGCAGCCTGTTCATTTACAACATGCATGCTAGATCAATGATGAAATTGCAGCCTTTTCATGGCTTTCATGAACGTTCTGCCCGACCACGGACCATGACCATCTTCGGGCTGCTACATTATTTCACCTGTGAGGAATTTTCCTTTTTTTGCAAAATATTCCCTTCAATCCTCACATTGGTGTTCACCGGGGTTTGAAAGCTACAGGTTTCTGCATGACAGCCAATGCAGTGCCAGTGTTTTGTTTTCATTTGAAAATATTGTCTCGTTTTCTTCAGTAGAGCAACTATTTTTCCGTTGTATCAGTGTTTTGTTTTGTTTTTTAAATCAAAATGATTTTATTGCAATCATAGCTAGCATCATTTTGTTTATTCAGTTACATAGCGAAGAATGATTAATTATAATTATAGTACTGAATAATGTCCATGGATTTTTAACCTGAAAGTTGTATATAATTGATCCCTTTGGGTTCATCTATATCAGAAGTGCTGTCATTTCCACATCTCCAAGGTCAGGACTTTAGTGTTACCTTGATGTTAAAGAAGAATGTCACAATCACTTATCACAGCGGAATAACTGAGTGCCACCCAAGCGCCAGCAATATGCTATATTTTCTGGCCTTGTTTTTCGTATTAGCATGTGTGAAGTACGGGGCGACAGTGGGCCTGCAAGCTGTGGCCAGCTGCAGCATATGAATAGGGAAAGAAATGTCCAAAGCTCTTTAAAGAGTCTTTATGCAATTGAATCACAGGAGCATCCAATGTCAATTCACAATCAGGGAATACTAGCATATGACAAAGCCAAAAAATCCAAAGCAACTTTACAGGTCTATCAGTGTGTGTTTTAATTAGCTCCTGACTAGACCAGAAAACTAGTTTTGGTATGTACACAATTAATTCAGTACTATATGCAGACAGACGCTAGAGCACATAAGAAGGTCTAGCATGCTCTCAAATAAAGGATAAAATAATTCAGACCAGCACTGTCTGAACATCAGACCCAGGAGAGGCTCTGTGATCTTTCAGAACTTAAAAACTGAGTCAAAATTGATAGAAGCGGAAAAGAGAGTTTTCTAAAAGCCGTATAATGAGAAACATAATCTTGCACTTCAGTCTGCAATTCAGAGCTGAAAAGAATGCAAATCTGACCTCGGTAAACTAACACCGGATCGTGTTGACTCAAGATTCCTTTCTAAGTGGTTTGAGAAGTCTGATCTGTATTTTAAAATACTTGACTTTGAATAAAATGGGAGAGGATGTTCTTGTGCAGTTAATGAGTTAGCATTTAGTCTGCTTCCTTATAGGATAGCCAGCCTGTCGAAGATTTTCCCGACACTGATGCTCTACAAGTTGTGGGAAGAGGGCAAGGTTGGGTCCCTAGACGACCCCCTGGAGAAGTATGTGGAGAACTTCACCATAAAGAACCCCTTGGGGAAGACCCAGGATACAGAGCACAAGTATGTGACAGATGGCCTGATCTTCCTGGACAGTGGAGAGACACATGTCCGGTCCTCTCCCGTCACCCTCCGCAGGATGGCCAGTCAACTTTCTGGTAAGGGGACAACAGAGAAGCAGTGGATACAGCGTCATGCTCAACAGAGGTTTTCTAGATATTTCTAGATAGAAGCTATCTGTGTCTTTATGATTAAGGTCTTACACCGAAGACACTTCAATAGGACAGAAAAAACGTGTATATTGTAAGTTCCTTAGTGAAAGTTCATATTGAAGTTTAATCTTAGCAACAGAGTTTAGTTTTTCTAGGCCAACAATGAGAAGCACACACACATTTTAGGATTAAATAGTGTTTTATCTCTGGATTTGAACTCTCACCATATCACCAGCACTGGGGTGTTGAGACTAACACCTCATCATACGATGAATTTAAAATAGCTTCTGTCGCGTGCTGACTGATTCTGACGTCAATATAGTTGGTGAGAAAGCCAGTCTGCCTTCTGATGAGGTAGCAAGGTAGCACAGGAATATACATGGCACTCCAGCAATCTATACGCTTTCTATTGCTGAGGTGAATTTTGTCAAACTATGTTGTATTGTAGCTCTGCATTAAAAAAATAGCAGTCTTTAGAGATTTTTGTGGGTGGACAGTCTTGTGTCCCTTATGTGCCCCTTAACTTTTCTTGCCATCCTCTTTTTTGTGATGATTTCAAGGCACAAAGTCCTGAAGCAATGCTTCACAACTGGGAATTTGCCATTGAAGTTTCTACTTTCCCCCTGAGGACCAGGAAGCAAGACTGACATGTTAAAAAGCAGAAAATATCGGTCTATGTATTAGTGTATATGCTCTGCTAGTGCCAGTCTCTGAGATGTCTCACCCCAAGTTTAGACAGTGAGGAAAACAACGAAAATGAATTCCTAATGGACTATTGTGAGCTGATCTGTGTGTAAACAGAAACAAACAGCCTTGCAAGAGTATATATGGGTCTGGGCTTGGCTTCCACACATCTGTCCTTGACTGGCAGTAAACACATGCTCAAACAAACGTCCCATAACCCAAATATTCACAGATGGACACTTAAATTGATTAATAAATTGCTTATTTGAAATAAGTGGCTTAACAGGCTCATCACAAGACAACCACAGCAAGACACTGGGAAATGTCTAGAGGAACAAGACTGAGGTTCATCATAGTATGTGGTTAATTCAGCTGGACTGACTGTATCCCATTCCTACCTGATTTACCTCTGTAACACCTAATCATGGAGTGGTGGAAAAGTACTCAAATTTCATACTTAAGTTAAAGTATAGACAATGCACCAGAATGTTACTGAAGTAAACATATCGTAAAAAAAACTACTCAAGTAAAAGCAAAAAATGCCCTAAGAAGTGCTACATTCAAATTTATTGATCTTACAAAAAAACAACCTATTGTATTAAATTCACGCATGTCAGGCAAGTTACAGTGCAGCACTGTAAGGAAAATTGAGTCACATATTTTCTGGAGCAAATTAGCAGAATGACATTTTTATTCTGTGGAAAACAAGATCGATCTATGGGCCAGATTTAATAATGAATTATAAACATGTATAAACCTTTAGACCTCTAGTGTGCGGTTGAATTAGTGGATTAAGAGAATTTCAGTTTAACTGGAGTCAGGCCAATTTCGGGAGATTTTGAGGGCTGTATAATTTTTCTGAGACAATTTACATCTCAGTAGGTGCTAGTGGCTATGTATTGTAATCGTGGGCCCTTGTTTTAATGCAGGATTGCCCAGAAGGCTCAGGGCTACCAACCTGTTGTGGAAGGGAAAGACACAGGCAGCTGTCAATCTGTTGCAAGATGATGTTCTCATTGCAGACCCAGGGACAAAGTAAGATTTTCTGAAAGCACCATATCACTGCGCATTTATTTAATGACGATTATTCCAGTTTCACAGTGGTGACCTTTTGTTGTTTTTAGGTGCCACTATAGTAATTTAGCATTTTCTTTGCTGGCTCACGTGTTGGCAGAGAAGGTGGCTGGGCTTGACTACCAGCGCTGGGTGTCCCACAACATCCTGGATCGCCTAGGTATGGAGAACACAGGCTTTGACATCACCCCTGGTGTCCAGATGCAGATGGCTGTGGGTGTGTATACCAGTGGGCAACCAGCGCCCTTGTATGACCTGGGCTGGTACCGGCCATCGGGGCAGATGTTCTCCACCACTGCAGATATGGCCAGGCTGGCCATGGTGCTGCTCGGGGCCTACCATCAGAAGCTTCTTGACCCCGATACCCTGAAGGTCATGCTGACGCCCCTATTCCGCTGTGAGAAGGATTACTTCGCCAACCACACAGGCACTCCCTGGGAGGTGAACGAGCAGCTCGGGTATGAGGTCTTACGTAAGGACGGTGACCTGGATGGCTACTCGGCCACATTCTCCCTGGTGCCCCGACTGAAGCTGGGCCTGGTGGTTCTCATGGCTGGGTCCCGGCCCCAGAATGACGACATGATGGCCAAAGCCTACAGCCACATCATCCCTGCCATGGAGAGGGCTTTCAGAGATGCCATACATGTCCTGACCCCACCTCCCAACCCATCGCCTTACGTAGGATTCTTCACCTACAGAAACATCACCTTCTATGAGATCAGAGCCGGTTCGGACGGCGTCCTCGTCATGCAGCAGTTCGGCCCTCAAATCGAGGAGCTCATCCCGGAAAGGTACAGGACAATAAGGCTGGACTACCTGATGGACAGAGTCTTTAAGGTGGCATTTGAGAAAGAATACCCCTGTGTCTTAAGGGTCAGCTCTGCCGCCGTTTCCTTAGAGGCTCAGGATGGGCAGCTTTTCAATTTCTACGTCTTTGACAAGAAGGGCACCTCTCCGGGTTTCGACGCCCCAGGCCTGAACACCTACAATGTGCTCCGCATTTCCCACAGGCCAGCATTCGCTAATTAATGTCTCCGAGGATGGAAATGGGCAACAAACAAGCGAGGGACATTGTACCATCAACGTGGATGTGTTCACGACTGGCTAATCGAACAGTCCCTCCAAATAACTGGGTCCGGAAATGTGTGTGAGAAAGCAGAGTTATGCTATGGCAATAGAGCTGCATCATTTAGAGATTCCGTGAAGAGAGATATGACAACAGTGGATTCCAGGATACTTAGACAATAGGATATGGTCTGAAAGATTTTCAAGAAAAAAGCCTGTATAAAATGTCGTGCCCTTTCTTTGGTATTGTATTGTAACCGAACGGGACTCAAAGTGCATGACTTACGCAGGATCACTGCACTCGTAAGGGAGACGTGAGTGGAATCTGGGACGGCTCTGCCAGGGAGAACTTCACTTCAATTGGATCGTTGTGAACTTACCTGTATAGTTTAAAGAAAGAGGCAGCTTATCTCCAAAGTGTCTTTGTGGGAAAAGGTCAAAATAGTAATAGAGTGATTTTATTTGACAGCTTTTTAGCCATTTCTGTCTGCGGTAATGATTTTGAAGAATGGAATTACTGATTAGTTTCACTTATCCCATGTTTTCAGTTATTTGTATAAATTTGAAGATTCTGTTCTGCTTTGCTCTGAAGCTGGTTTGGTTCCCTACCTATCCCCAAATCCTGTACCAATAACGATTTTAGAAAGGCTTTTCCCAAATCTGTGCTGTTATTACAACACTTAAGCATTCGTAGACAGATGTTAAAAATGTTTGACTCAACTTGCTTTTCAGGATTTTGTCTACTGTCTTTTCAGTGGTGGCCACGCCTGCATTATTAATGTCATCTGGTCCGAACCAACTGCAGTGTGACCAAATAGTGACTCTTCCATTGAAAATGCCTGTCTGCTATTTTATCTTTAGCATTTAACGCCTAAGGCTAAAATTAGAAAAGCTAACAGAAGGAATTTTAAAAGCTAAAAGTCTAATGTAGTGTGATTTTCATTTGCCTGAATTGTTCCTTTTTGCTACACAGTTCTTGTTATAAACTATAAATATCTGTAAAATGATGAATCATGAGCTTCTAATTCTGACATCACTTTCCACTTTTCTGTCATATGACTGCAAGGTGTTAATGGGGTTGTTCTCACACCTGCCATTTGTTTGATGGGGAGTTACAGAAGCAAAATGGGAGGGGCGGCTTCACAGAAGGCTCGTTTACATTAAACTAGAGGCTGATCGAGCTCCTTCACAGCTGTTGTGTTTTAGCACAGGCCTCATCCTTCTCCTTCACAGCTGTGGTGTTTTAGCACAGGCCTCATCCGTCTCCTTCACAGCTGTTGTGTTTCAGCACAGGCCTCATCCGTCTCCTTCACAGCTGTTGTGTTTCAGCACAGGCCTCATCCGTCTCCTTCACAGCTGTTGTGTTTCAGCACAGGCCTCATCCGTCTCCTTCACAGCCAACCGAAGTGCATAGCACAAGGTCCGAGTTTTTTCTCTTTTCCCCTTGTTCTCTAGAGCTTGAAGACCTGCCTCACAGTCAAGTCGCTGCGACACATTTATGAAACGCTGAAATCAAGGCCCATTTCTGGGGGCCTGTAATCCTTGTAGCATTCTTGCAATTCGCTTAGCATTAGCATGCATGCTAAATGCAAATTTTCCTTCTTTTCTCAATTCAAAAGCAAGATTTTGTCGCAGTTTTGGGGAAGGCCAAGGAGTGAGTTTCGATCGTATGGTGGTAGTAGCCCTAATATCACCATTACGTTAGTTACGGCGAGTAAATCAGCCCTGCGGACTTAGCCACAGGAGTTTAGCAATCACAGCGCATTCACATGATGCTAGTTACTGCGGATGCTGGGAAGACCAGGAGACTCATGGGTCGTCAGGCGGCATTTTCAGTCACATTCTCTTCCTCAGCAGGAAGTGCCACTTAAAGGTGTCTTAATATGTGGACCCTGCAAAAAAAATATGAGCCATATCCTAGCATGTTAACATACCATAGTCAGTCATTAATAAAAGTTTTAACTATAGTTTTGTGCAGAAATTTGTCCTCATTTAGGACTCAATTTAACGAAAACTAGCTAATATAATGTAGGCTTTTTACGTGTGGACATTGATGAGAAAAAGATTGATGACTTACCCAACATTAATTTTGCACTACACTTGCTTCCAGAACAAGCAGAAACAGAATTATTCTTAAACTAGGCTCCAGGCTTCCTGCCAGCAGTGCATATACTTCAGAAAGTTGGATGGATGGATGGATGGATATATTTAAGACTGATGGTATATTTAAAATAGTTGTCTCTGAATATGTTGGAACTTCTTTTTAAAATTTTAATTGTGATGGAAGGTTTTTCAGGAAGACAGTTGAGGCCGATTGGTGAACAGCTGAAGGAAGCAGAGAACTGTTACTCTTAGACCTCTGGAACATCAACCTAAGCCCAAGCTTCTCTGTATACCACCCAGGTTACCTTATCCCTGATGGGTGGTTGGAAAAGTTTTAGGGGTTAAAGTTGTCGAAAGCAGGTAACAGGTAGTTGACCCCTTAGAAGATGTTGCCCTGGGCAGATGCCCATGTTGCCCCTACCAGGATCTGCCACTATGACCCTAGTAGATCTAATCCCCAGTTTTTATGCTGTAATCCACATTTGCCCAACTATTTTTCCCCAAGGGCCAAATTCCATCAGCAACACAAAGGTTCACTGCCCCTGATAAAATTTTCCTAGCCAAGGGTAGATTGATTGTGCATTTTGTCCAGATGCGGACTGGAATCCACTTTTTGAGTACCCCCGCACTAAACTTTCACAGTCTATAAACGTCTAAAAATTACATCAAATCTTATATTATGATTCTGACTTTGGTAATTTCTCTGTGAAGTCTGTAGAAGAGTTATAAGACTTGATAGGGGCTTCTTACAGTAATATTGCAAAAGAGACATTTCTACATTGAGGAAATATTAAAAGTCTGCTTGAATGTGATATTTGTGATGAATTATATAGGAAAGAAACTGATTTAATAAGACCATAAGAAATTTACAAACGAGAGGAGGCCATTCGGCTCATCAAGCTCTTTTGGGGAGAACTTAACTAATAGCTCAGAGTTGTTAAAATATTATCTAGCTCTGATTTAAAGGAACCCAGGGTTTTAGCTTGCACTACACTAGCAGGAAGACTATTCCATACTCTAACTACACGCTTTGTAAGGAAGTGCTTTCTCAAATCCAGTTTAAAATGTTCTCCCGCTAATTTCCACCAATGGCCACAAGTTCTTATATTTGAACTAATATTGAAGCAACTATTTCGTTGATCAGCATCCTTATACTGTATACCTGGATCATGTTCCCCCTTATACTCCTTATATACCTGGATCATGTTCCCCCTTATACTCCTTATATACCTGGATCATGTTCCCCCTTATACTCCTTTGCTCCTTTGTCAAAATGATTTCAGCAAACCACCTTTAAATAAGCCAAAAAATACATTAGTGTATCCCAGCGCTCTAAAGTCACACCTAAAACTGAGGACGACAGCTCAGATCGTGCTGGCCATCACCATGCAAAACACACAGAGTTTCAACTACACCTTCTGTTTTCAAGAAGAAGAAAAAGTTATTGCCTTCATTGCTGGTTGATCAAGTTGAACACGGGGCAGGTGTCACCTTAACTGAAGGATATTAAATCCCAGTAATAAAATCTGGCATTTTTAAACTTGGCAATAAGTGAAACCATTGCAAAATGCTCTTTAAAAAAGATATTTGGTTCCATAAATCACATGATGAACAGTTCTCTCAGTGGCGCCTAAAACAAGACAAGGACGCCGCTTGAAAGGACATCCAACAGCTTCATCCAACAGTGTCTTTTTCCACTGAAATGTAGGGGGCTGCAGCCGGCCTGCATTTAGAAAGCACTGTTAACAGCTGCCAGAATGGCTTGCCATGTCCTTGGCTCTGTGGAAATAAGGAATGAAATGTTTTCTCCTTCCAAGGAACCGTTACCAAGCAACTCACTAACAAAATGAAGGAACTGGTACTTAATTTGAATGGGCGAAAAACAAACTTACTAGACACAAAGAAACAAAACAGCTCACCAGAGGATTTGTGCATTTAATATAACTTAAATAACAGATTTTGCCAGCCAATTTTGCAAACCATGTTCAGAAATAAACAGGCTAAACTGACATCAGCTCTTTTATTGCACAAACATCTAAAGTAAATTCATCGGTGTATGTCACAGTATCAACTCAAACACAAAAATACTGCTTCAGGTATATTTTATCATTAAAATGATAATTATATTATTTCTCTACTTCATGCATTCTCTAAAGCACACAGATGTACGCACAGTAAATTTCATTTTGCAAAGAGATGATGTTTTTTTGAAATAGCTGTATGGTAATGATGGAAGAACCACAAACTCACAGTGGGTGGGATTATTATGGGCTGTCAGTCACCACCTGGTTTAACCCAATGGGAACTTAGAGGGCAATCAGTGGGAAGCTAGTAAAATTAGGCTGTTATTGACAGCACAAGATAATCCCATTTATGGAGTTTTGAAAGCTCACTGTATGTCGTCAGTACTAAATAGTCAAATAAAGAGCCAGTTAATTAAAGAATTTTTTTTTTTCTGATATAAGTAGTTTACTTCACAACACCATAATATACCAGAGACATAACTGAACATGTCACGTATCATCCACATTTTTTTGACTGTAGCTTTGACCTGAATGAGGAGCTTGGTGTTCTCATACGTACATCTTCTCTTCATCATGATCCCAGCAGCCATTGGGGACGATGGAGGGGGGCTGGGCTCCAGGACCGGCTCGGTTGCTGTCGTGGGAGCCCAGGGTGTAGGAGCTCTGGAGGGCCTTGGGAGCGGGCGGTGGGCTGGTTCTGGGTGCCTGGATACAAACCAGGCCACGAAAACACTCCCGGAA
The DNA here is from genome assembly GCA_026776725.1 of Gnathonemus echidnorhynchus. NCBI lineage: Eukaryota > Metazoa > Chordata > Actinopteri > Osteoglossiformes > Mormyridae > Gnathonemus > Gnathonemus echidnorhynchus. The sequence goes on along the minus strand of JAODJU010000130.1, from coordinate 21,540,361 downwards.
GCGTGTGGACAGCAGGCTGTAGATGAGCGGGTTGACGGCTGAGCTGAAGTAGAAGAGGACCCCCGAGAGGATGTGGACGTACTGGAAGGTGGCGTGCATGACGTCTGTCCACTGCGAGACGTAGCTCCACAGCAGACGGTCCACGTGGAAGGGGGCCCAGCAGATACCAAACACCACCACCACTACAGCTATACAGGGAGAGGTTACCCCAGTTAATGAAGTCTCATTGATGCAGGCTGGTCAGTTTTTTTGGGTCATTACCAAGGGGGCAGCAGACAGCATTTGGGCATAAGGACTCTGGCAGAGGCGGAAAATCCAGGTTCAGAAAGTATAAATCCAGACCAGGATTTTGTTTCAACCAACCAGTTGAGTCTCTGAATGTGACTCTTTATACTCAACTGCTGATTGAAAGAAAAAATTTGTCTCGATTTGTACTTTCTGAAGCTGGACTTTCCAGAACTGGACAGCATTAAACTGAAGATTTCTAGTTAAATTCCCTTAAAGTGACCTTCTTTTCATTATTCTGAGATACTACCATGTATCACTCCTGTAAAATATCAGGTTATATGTTTGGGCAGCTCATTTCATTAACTCCACCTACTTTTTGAATTCTGCAGAGACTGGAGTGGGATGTTAAATCCAAACTGGTCACCATCAGCCTGAAAGCTTATGGGGACAGAGGCAGGAAGAGGACAGCACACCTAACACACAGTAGGAACACGCACTCCAGAAAAGACAGGAGACAGCTGTTTTATAAGAACAGATATTATATGAAATGAGGAGACTGTATTGCAGTCACGTGTGTTGGGTGGGGGTGTGGGGGGAGAGGGCTGAGCACCTGTGCTTTCTGGCTCAAACAATTGTCCCCCTTTTGAAGTTCCAAATGCCCATTTTTCATAACTGATGATCACAAACAATTTACTGAAGGCCTCACTCCCCCCCCCCCCCCAACTCCGAGTTGGCAAAATTGACACTGACTCACTTCCCCGCCCTCCTTTCGAGCATCTCCCCCCTCAAAATGTCTGTGCACTGCACTGCTAAACTGGATGTTTGAATGGGACAGGTGAGCATATTCAATATTCCCCCGTGCAGCTGTGTCCAATGATGCCAAGTCCACTTTCTCTTATTAATCAGTCTGAACCGGCTGTGGCTGTCAGTGGCAGTTTTGCCTTAATCTGTTATCCACAATATGTAATTCTGTGCAGCTTTACAAAACGGGCTTTACTTGTGTACATCTGCCATTAGCTTTGCACAAAAATAAACCCACAGTTATCTGTATGTTCCCTTTCAACAAAGTTTCACCAGTCTATCTACAAAAGCCTATCAGGTAGTCGGTCAATACCACCCTGTTTCCTTTCAATAAGGATCAATAAATATTACAAAGAGCTCTTTATCCACAACCTATTTTAATAATGATGGCCTTTACTGTCTGGAGAATCTGCTTAATCAGAAAATAACCGGCAAAATAGCCAACAGCAAACAGAACAAGCCAACAAACATATGACTAATATTCAATAATATTCAAAAGCCCATAACCAATGCATATTCATTGAAAGAACCCAATTAACCCTGCATGTTCCCCCTGAGATAAAAAAAAAAAAAAAACAATTTGAAAGTCTTGATCAATGTCAAGAATGCAGCATGATTCGCTTTCAATTTGCATGTCCAGCACAAAAGTGCTGCACATGGGCCAAAAATTATTAATAAGTGCAATCAACCTAAAGTGCAGAATGTGCAAAAACACTAAAAGCCTTAGAACACTTATTCTGTCATCTGCTTCACTCTAACTACCTATTATCCCTGACCAATGGAAAACTTTGTCACTTTGGCACAACGAAATTACCGATCAGTCGTGTTAAAGTGGTTTGCGGGGTTTTAGCTTGCCTGCATGCTGTAATTAAGCAGCGAAGTGGACATTTTTACAACTGTTTATGTGTTTATATTTCTGACCCGTTGTGCTCAGTTGATATGCTTTTTTTATAATAATGAATGTGACTTTATAAGATGACCTTCGAAAATGTTACAGGTTAATTGACTTCAGTTACTTCACTTCCAGAGAGTCCAGAGGTTATCAATGAGATTCATTCCTAAGTCTGTCTTTAAGTCGAATTTGTGGGTAAGTCGGAATTATACTAACAGTTATTATAGCACTTTATTGAAAGTATCTTTTTGCACATAATCACATATGTAGATGACAGTAAGTTTGGCAATGAAAGGCAGCCATCTGCAGTGGTGCCCACAGAGCAGAGGGTTAGGGGTCTTGCTGAGGGACCCACAGTAGGGTGTCCCAAAAAAAATAATTAAAAAAAAAATCGAAGTGACACCCCCTAAAAAGTTTCCTTTTGGTAAGTTGTACTCACATATAAAATTTCAGCTCAATCGGACTTCATTTAGAGGTGGCACAA
>JAODJU010000130.1:21500407-21521571 GCA_026776725.1 Gnathonemus echidnorhynchus | reverse complement strand
AAACGATATAGTACCACGTGACTATGCGTTATTACTTTGGAGCGGTTATTATTTGAAAATAACGAACCTGCAAATGTTTTAACTGACCAATCAGAATGAAGCATTCCAGAGAACCGTGTAATAAAATGGAATAATATCGATTTGCCGTAATATGTCTTGCGTGAGAGTCTGAAAACGTATCACGCTAGATGCATGACAGTTGGCAACCCTACAACTATTATTATTATTATTATTATTATTATTAACCTGGGTATGGACCTGGGTTCTGTCCCAGTTTTTAGCAACTTCAGTTCTTATTTTCATGAAATAGTAAATTTAAAAGCACAGCTTATGAAGGTAGCTGGATCTCTTGTTTATGGTCTGTAACAGCACATGCAAGGCATGGAGGTGTAAAAACAGGTATGTCATTTAATAATAATAATATCAGTGGTTTGGGGCAGAGTTTGACTCATATCCAGCCTGTCGTAGCGGCCTTAGTGACACATAAGAAGTGCAATGTCTATGCCAGAGCACTTGTCCTTCACCCACGTCTGTCGTTTGCTGCAGAAGCACATAATATTGCTTGGGCAAACAGCACATTGTCCATTCAGGCGGCACAGCAACCTTCATTTCTCCATTCTGTGACAAATTGCGCTGTTAAACCTTCACAGATACTCATTGACGCTTGTTAGCTGTCACCTTTCTGCGACTTTAACCTGTAAATAATTGGTTTTACGTCATGGTGCAAACTAAATATTAATAGGGAGGGAAAGTTAGGACGATTCCAAGGGCCCCCGAGAGACAAGGGTCTTAAACATTTTCACATTGAACTGGTTGGGGTCCCAATATCCTATGTTTCATGTCGCCCAAACCGGCTAGTGGCGTAATAGTCACCATGCTTTATGAAACATTATAACATCTTTCATTCACTCTAGTGAAATTCACCAACACAGAGTAAAACTAAAGAATTTAAGTTTTATGGTCTATCATTATTGTCAAGGCCTGCCCTATCAGCCTGTCGTGTTCCTGTTTGGCCAGTAGAGGGCGCTGGCCATCCCATAATTCTCTAATTGTTTCCAACCTAATATGGGAATCATCCACACCTGTCTCTAGTTTGATCCTTGTCATTCGTGTATATACAGTATGCTCCTGCCCTTTCCTTCTTCTCTAGCTTGGTCATTGTTGTTATTGTCACAGTATCAGTGTGTCTGTACCTTCTGTCTGTGACCCACGCCAGTGCCGGGATCGTCACTCCCTCCTGGTTTCCGATCATGACATTTATAGGATAAAACAGTCATAGTTTTAGGATTGTTCTGCTATTTGCTCAAGGTATGGACCTGGGTTCTCTCCCAGTTTTAGCAATTCCAGTTCTAATTTCATCAAATAGTAAATTTCAAAGCACAGCTTATAAAGGTAGCTGGATGTCTTGCTTATGGTCTGTTACAACACATGCAATGAATGGGGGTGTAAAACAGGTGTGGGATTGAAATTTTATGGCATACAGTATTAATGATGAAACAGGCTGAGGGCTGGTTGTGAAAATGGCCAGTGAATTGGCTCAGGCTGTTTTGCAAACAAAATCACGTTTTCAGGTCTGCACAGTTTTAGAAAGATTCTCCATATGTGCCTGTTCACCCCATTGTTTAAAGGAACTGTCTCTGTCTGCTTATCCTGATGAGGTTTATGGACGTTCCGTCAGGGAGACTTAATGGTCACAGTAGGAACTAAGCATTTGGCCTTTACTGGGCAGCAGAGGACACAAGGCAGGGATGCCACTTGGATGCCAGGCCATTACGGGGCACACACACCCACCCCCCCCCCCCCCCCCACCAGAATGATTTCATTCCAACCCTACCATAATCAGGCTCAGATGGTCCCTAATAGGCTAATAATGAAATCGGCAGGCTGAAAGCAGTGTGGGTTGGAATGAAAGCATTCTATGCAGGGGGTGGGAACAGGATTGAGAACCACTGTCCTAACTGCATGACTTCGGACTGTGGGAAGAAACCTGCAGGACACAGGAGAGATAACAGTTGTGTGATTTCAGCTACTGTGAGGCCTGCTTTGCAGGTGAGCACAAACACAGCATCGGAAAAAAGAACAAATTTCATTTAATTTACAGTTGAAAAAGTAAAGATTTCATTTGTATACAAAATATTTTTATGAAGGCTACCTAACAACCAGTCTAACCATAACTACTATTACCTAACTAATGTTATCTTTCTTATGCCCACATGGGGTCCAGACTAGGGCTCCTCCTAAGGCTTCATTGTATTGATCCCATAAAATACAAATACGACTCACAGTGTCAGATAAAACAGCTTCTCTCAGCAGAGATCTGTTGAAACCTCAGAGTTGAGGTACATGACTTAAACAGACCACTACAGAGGGGGATCCCACCCTCTGTGGCTTTTAAGGACCACCAGTATGCCTGAGCCTCTGTCCAAACCCGCAAGACGGAGCCAGTTACACTTCCTGCATATGATAACTGCTTCAGAGGCTAAAAGAATAATCATGACACAACTTCACTTATGTGAAAGTCAAACTAAAACTTTATTTTGGACGTAAACTGAAATTGCTCCAACGAGTACGTTTTGCGGAATCACAAGCCCACAGAAGGTCTAAAGGAGAACGGCTGAGGTTATCACAGAGTGGCCAGCCATGAAGGAGGTCACTGTGAGGTGCAGGGACACACCCACATGCGTGGGAGTCTAGCCACTTTGTGTGTGATGTCACTGGGTCCACGGGTGGCACAGACAGTTTGGCAAATGGTCTGTAAATCATTGATTGCATGTTACTCCTCTGCTCTGTTGACGCAACTTGTAAATAATGATTGCAGTCTGGGGTCTTTCCATACTGGCCAGGTGCCACTGGCTTGACTTGCAGAATGTGGGCATCGCTTAGCAGGAGTTGAGCTTAGTTTCCGTGCCTAGCATGAAAATACGGGCAAAACTGCACAACATCAGGCTGATAATTTACCCCTCTTGTATGTTGAGGAGTCAACCATTACTTAAGTGACTCTCAGTCACAGATTCTTTTGCATCAGGTCTGTTTGCTTCCTGGGCTTTAGAGAAACTCTGGCCCAGTAGAACTGGAAATGTTTATGAGTAGCCTTCTTTGGTAGATGTGATACATGTGATAGAATCAAAACACCCGATTTGAATTTGGTAGGTTGTTCTATATCCCTTGTGTTGGCAAACAGCAGTCTTTGGCTTGCTTATGGCCTACAAAAGATAATCACGGCTGAACATCTGGATGAGATGGTCTCCCAGTAGGAAGTCACAGCCTGGGAACATGAGGGTGTCGATCCTGCAACCAGAGGACATAAACCCAAAATGGCTTGTGGAGGTGTTTTACAATCCTGACTAATGGATTACTATTTGCAGAAATGGAGCATCCATCAAAATGGCATTCTTCAACCAGTGAGTATCTGTGTAGATGTAGTGAAGGTCAATGCACAAGGTAGTACAGTATGACATGCCATCCCTCAAAATGGCATTCTTCAACCAGTGAGTATCTGTGTAGATGTAATGAAGGTCAATGCACTTTCCTTGAAAAATCCAGGTTTTTGTGCAATTTAACCAAACTTATTTCAATAATTAGGCATTTTTTATCTTAAGCAAACCCATGTGACACATGTACTGTATATTTCATGGAAGAGTGTCCTTTTTCCAGCAAGATGACAGCAAACCCCACTACAGGTATGAATTGAGGGGGGGTAGAAGGATTCTACGTACTGCAAACATATGACGCACACATTTATAGCCATAACTTGGACGGCCAGTTTAAAGGTTCCTTGTCAAACTTCCGTTGTGGTGAATGTCATAAAGGAGATTAACAAATATTTAGCTGTCACATGTGAATGTGTACTTTGGAGGAATTTTGACACAAATATGGAGAGACATGAATGCCACTGCCAACTTTGCTAGAACAATGGATAATATCAAAGCTCGTTAAAACAGCATGAAAGATGCTCGAAGCACTGTGAAGCATTTCCAGAAAACGGAGGCGAACCTGAAGATCAAACACCTGTGAAATTAAAAGTAGCCCAGGCATTGAAACAATACAAATTAAGAAGAACCTGTATATGTAAAAGTCTCAACAGTGCTATAAAATCACCGTAGTAAATGCAGTTAACTGTTTATTATATGACAAGTTTCACCTCAAGCCACACAAATCCGATTTTAATAATAATAGGTACTTTATTGATCTCCATCTCCCCAGACTTGCTCCCTGGAGGTGAGAGTAAGCTAACAGCTGAGGGTTAAAGGTCTCAAGGACCTGCAGATGAACTGAGGCTGGGCATGCTGAGCTGAACTGGAGATGCCAAATTGCCCGTAGGTGTGAATGTGTGCTTATCCCCTGTAATTCCCAGCATAGACTCCAAACCCCTACAGTGGGTTGGCGCTCCGTCCTGAGTTATTCACTGCCTTGTACCCATAGCTCCTGGCATAGACTCCAGACCCCTACAGTGGGTTGGCGCTTCGTCCAGGGTTATTCACTGCCTTGTACCCATAGCTCCTGGCATAGATTCTAGACCCCTACAGTGGGTTGGCGCTCCGTCCTGAGTTATTCACTGCCTTGTACCCATAGCTCCTGGCATAGACTCCAAACCCCTGTGACCCTGTATAAGACAAGCGGGTACAGAATGGATGTATGGAAAGTGTAATAATACAGATTTAATTTATATTCTAGTTTTTTTCTGTGATGTTCCACGCTCTAATTTATTCAGTCTTGAGGAACAATTAAGTACTTCTCAAAATGATACTGCACCACAGAAATGTAGAAACGCTACCTGCGATCATTTATTGCCATACATGCTGAGTCCATGTGGAATGGCGTCGGGGTGCTGCTGTACGTTTTCTCAGCCCTGCCACAGACAGCTGGCCTCCTCCATCCTTTTCCATCTCCCTGTAGCCCATCAGGTTTCTGACCGAAGACGGAAACCTTCTAGCCAGGTGTCTGTATCCAGCTAATGTTACTACGCCAGAGCACCTCACGTCCTTCACCCACTGACACACAAAAGGCCCAACACCCTTCAGGTCCCAAGTTCATCGTCTCAGTGTTACTCTCTGCCCTATTACTTACTACTGGTCGATGTCTGTATGTATTACTCATCATTTACATCCTGCAATATACTTATTAATCGTGGCAATCCCATCTTTAATATCCAGGGCTTAGGTTTGGTTTCAGTATTGGTAGGAACCAAATCTGCCCCGAACCACCCACCCCCTAATCACTCACATTACTCCCATAATATTGGTAGGACGGTGTCCCTATTGTCCATACCTAAATCTGTGCCCTTGTATAATATGTGTTTACATCACCAAAGTGGGGGAAACCAAAGTACTCAGAGGAAACCTTCAAGACACGCACAGACAATGCAACCTCCAGACAAACATGCAGACTGAAGACGGTATTCAAAGCCCCAACCCAGGAGGTGGGAGGCAACTGTACCCACTGTGTCACCTTGCAACCCAAATGGAATAGAATAGAATAGAATAGTGATACTTTATCAATCCTCATGGGAAATTCTCAGACACACAATATAGAATTTATTCAAAAAAACAAGACAATTGACTTCATATTTGTGCCTTTGCGTAAAGACATGTTTGTTCTTTACATATTGTATCTATTTTGCTTTCACAAGTGTTCTCAATGTGTGAGGTGTGACAGATTTTACAAGCAATGCGACAAACGTCTGCAGTACGTTCACACTTTCTGGCATTGTTCTTTTGTGACCACAGAAGAGCTGAGAGGATTTATTATTTTAGGAGTTGCTCTTTATGACATTAATAAACAACTCTGTCCCATCATTAACTCATTAACCATGAGACTTTGGTCCGACACAGCTCAGCCAATGGCAAGCCTGCCAGACTGTAAGCGGTACTCGTTAAATACCGAGAGATGCAGAGGGTATGACAGACATTCAGGAAAATCGCTTTGCAGAACAATCTAGAAGCCTTCACAAAGACAAGAACAAAAGAGAGAGAGAAAATGAATACAAAGCTTCCGCTCGCTGTTCTGCTCGCAGTGTTTTGCCTAGTCTCTCAGGCTGTCCAGGTTAAGGTGAGTACCTGTTTTTCAACCCTTTAAAGACTTATTTCAAATGATGCTTTTGTAGTTCTTTTGTTGGATGGTTTTTACTGGTGCTACCAAAGCCTGATGTGGATGGACTGGTCTAAAACAGGCTGAAATAGCACTACTGAAAATAAAGTCTGAAATGATGGGTGTGAGTCTTCCTTAATGTGTTGAGATACAGGTCTGAACCTTCAGTGTTCAAAAAAATCAAGCATGGTTCTGATGACCAGCACCTCTCTGCATGCGTCCTTCCACCGTTCCACCAGCTGCCATGTATATGACTCAATCTATTCTCTTTCCCAGGAGGGAGACTTCACCTTCTCACTGGAGTCCGTCAAAATGCTGAAAGAGCTGACAGACGCCATTGTCACCAGAAACCCCAACCCACGGCTGGCGGACACCATGGCCAGAGCCGTCTGCGTCCACCCTGCCTTGCCTGATGAATTCAAACCCCTGTGTAGGAGCAAGAAGGCGAGCATGTCAATTCACCGACTTGGTAAGAGTTTAAGTGGAAGGTCTGGTTGGGGGGGGGGCACAGGGAATTTCATAATCCATGTTATCAATGCAGAAAGAACAGCAATATCACAGAACTAATTTCAGCAGGCGACGTTAATCTCAAGCGAAATCACTGATTGCGATAAAACGTCTTGGGGAGGGAGTGTGTGGCTTTGATCTTTTTGCTACCCGGGTGCGTGTTCAGGAGCTGCAGACGCACTGCCTTCAGCGCACACTCAGCCCTTCTGCTCGCTTTTTGCATCCACAGGCGCCGTGGCACGAAACTCGGACATATGCGAGATCTGCGCATTCGCCGCCTGCACTGGCTGCTGAGATGCCCGGTTGGAAGCTGGTGGAAAAAAGCTGCACTGCGTGCAGACCAGTGACCCCCGGCAGACCTTAAAGCATGCTGTTATTGATGACCTCATCACTGAAAGCTTGTTAACAACCATAAAATGGGAGGGGGTGCTGTTTGATGGTTTCTTGGGGGAATTTTGTGCAAATCAATAAAACAAATTGCGAGAAACTTTTTATTTCACCTTGATAATATATATATTATTTGTACAACAGTGCGATGATTGAAACAACTTTTTACCGACGTTGTTACTATTATGAACTTATTTTCCCTGTTTATTTTAAGAACTGTTCTTTGTTTTTTCTGTTTCATAGGTTGTAAGTTGTCTGTTATTACATATTTAAAATAGAGTAGATACTATTTTTATAGCTACTAGTGGTTTGTATCTGTAAGTTGACATTGTTTATTCATATTTCAAGCATTTAATAAAACACTCAAAACTCTTTTTAAAAGATTGTTTCCTTTATTGCAACCTTTGGAAAATAAAACAAAAAAATATGATAGTACTGCATAATCAAATAGAGCTCCACAAGAATATGGATTGATGGATGGATGGATGGATTTTTTAAAAATTAAGGGAAAACCAAGGTATAGGCTATAGGCTAATGTTGACAACTACAAAGTAGGTCCCACTTTAATTATCTGTTGATGTTCTTCTAATTATCCAAAAGAAAAGTTTATGATACTTTATTCCACAGGAAATAATTAACCAAAAGAACATAAATCCAGTACGAAGTGTATAATTTAACTGGTAACCTATTTGTTGCAAAGATAAGATTTAAGGGTATTCTGGATCTTGTGAAAATTCTGTGTGTACTGTTGGGATTACAGATTACAGTTTGTGGATAATAGTTTACAAGGTTTGTTATGATTGGCAGGGCCACAGTTTTGGTCGGTAACGTACAGGCAAACACCTACTTTTTTACTGTCTGTTTTGTTGCCATCGTGTGAGTTGAAGGAGTGATACTTTTCCAGCTGTCCTATTGGCCAGGTAGCTGAAGGGGAGGAGTCACACCCGCTTGTGCAGGTGAGGCTGCACGTCCCCCACGGAGATCTTCGCCTGGGACGTGGCTGACGGCCGTGTGAATTCAGTGATGTCTTTATTGTTTTAGCACTTTAAACTAGATGGTTGTTAATCATAACCCGGCTCAGGTTGAATAAAATGCCATTGTGTTATGTTGAGGACAGTAGAGTTTCATCCTCCAGTCCACAAACTCCTTTTAATGTGAGAACTACTCAATATGAATTGATGGAAAATAAGTTTTTCTACTTATTTTGCTACTCGAAATGGGAGTTGGTCCAACTCAAACGGAGTTAATTTGACGATTTTCATTGCTGATTATCTTCAGACTGCTGGGTACAGATATACAAATAAGCATTTTTTCAGGGTTTAATAGTGGCAGACTTATTCATATAGTTATTAAATCTAAAACTATACAACTGTTTGTGAGTAAGGCTTTTATCTTCTGTTTGATTTTCCATGGCATGTTTTATACACACTTATTGACCGAACTTGAAACGGAGCCGTTGAAATTGCAGGACGTCTATACTCAGCAGGTTGTCCTTTTCCACCCACATAAACCTGGTAAATTCATGCTGCTCTTATCTGTGATATTCTGCTTGGCGCCATGAAACTGGGAATGATGGTGTAACAGCTGCTTATCTGGACTGTCACCAGTAAGCCATTGGGTTTGCCCAGTACGATCTGTGTGGAAATAAAATGGACATATATCTAATTTTAGGGTTATTAACACTATTGAGTTTCTATGAACCTTAAGTCATCCCCAGCCCTTCAGGACCTTACTGACCATGCTGCTTGGCAACATCTATGGTGGTGCAGTGGTGCAGTGGTTGGCACTGCTGATTCACACCCCTGGGACCTGGGTTCTATACAGGTATGTGTGATGTTTGGATGCCCCCCCATGTGGTTGTGGACTTTCCCCCCACAGACCGAAATCATGCTGAAGCTGCTTGGAGTTACTGAATTGCCCGTAGGTGTGACTGAATGATGTGTTGACACCCCATCCTGTATTTTCCTCAAGCAACTGAAGAAGTCCTGTGTCAGTCGTCACCTTCTTGTACAGTTTCACACCTCCGTCACAGAGAGCATCCTGACATGTTCCCTCACAGTTCGGTATGGTGGAACAGATTGTTCACTACAAAGAGACTTCAGAGAATTGTCATCAAGGCCTCAAAGATCTGTAGCTCTGCCCTGCTGTCAACTGGACGCCTCTACATTCAACACCACTAATCATGGCGGAAGGATGACGAGGGCACCTCACATCAGCGCACGATCTCTTTCTCCTGCTTCCCACAGGAAGAATACTCAGGTCACTCACCACACAACAACACACAAGTATGATTTCTTCCCCAGTGCCATCAAACTCCTCAACAGTATCCACTGCTAGTATTCAAACAACAATGTAACATTTTACACTCACATCAGCACAGACCCCTGACAGTCTATTTGTACATCATAATAGAACATTACATGTGATGTACATCATGTAGTATATGTAAGGATGTATTTTGTCTGTGCCTGTGTCACCTTTCACTGCACTACATGAATTTGCAAATTTCTTGCATTTCTCCTCACTGTTGTGTATCTTGTGTCTTGTATGCGTTCTCTGTCTGTTTATACCCAACTGTTCATTGTCTATGCTTCTTGTCTCCAACAGCAGCGAGCTTTGCCAGCAGAAATTTACACCGGCCTTGGTGGCAATAAAGATTCTGATTATGATTCTTCCTGACCTCTTACACACGCCATGCTTTTCAAACAGTGTTATAGCTGACTAAGCCAACGGATAGACCTATGAGCCAAAACATTACAGTATAACCACCCTCACATGAAGTAATGATCTCATGAAAACATAGCAGTGCTTGATGCACGTCATGTCATGATACGTTACTCCCATGATCAACATCAAAATTATGTGCCATTTGTGCCACAGTAGCCCTACTGTTGGTTTGTACCAGATGGGATACCCTTCATTCACATCCCACATCTATGAGTCTTGGCTACACCCTGCCAGCAATTTGTGGTTTTTTTTCTCGCTCGTGGGAGTTTTAATTACAGAAAATGTTCTGAGGGCAGACTGAAAAATGATTTCAGAGAGATAACCAATCAAACTATAGAGGAGATGGGTCCAAGCAGCTAGAGGAGGCAGGACCAACCAATCAGATGTCTTGGTCCCACCACTTCTACAATCTGATTGGTTCAGAGAGATAACCAATCATTTTTCGTCCCGCCCTCAGAACAGTTTTGTGTAAGTCCCACAAGATTTTCCCTCCTTGGATCACTGTCAGTAGGTACTATGGTTGACTGTGAGCACCATTTCAGAGATGCTCTGACCCAGTTGTCTGACTATAATGATTTTGCCCTTGTCAGAGTCACTGAGATCTTTACTCCTGCCCATTTATTCTGCAATCAGAATGTCAAATATAAGTACTGATTATTAGCTTACAGTCTAATATATCCAGTACCTTGATATGCACCATTTTTATGGGAAAGTCTACATAATCGCTTTATGTGTGATTGATCATAACGTTTTGGCTCATCCATGTATATGACCAGGCTAGGTGCAGTAAGATGTAGGGCATGATCGGTCACTTTAGTTGAGAAAAGTTTGAGTTTCCTCAGCAGATTTACTGTTGGTTATATGGATATAGGATAAAGCTTTAAATGTGGATATTAGCACAACAGGTGTAGTGGCTCAAAAGCATTTTGTCAAACAGTTTGTTTTTATGAAATGAAATGATCTTTTATTTGCCATTTGCACAAGTACAAGTTCAGGTACATGGGAATGCTTCTCTTTGCCTACCCCACAGGGACACATATAGAGGTGAGAGCAAGTGTGGGGGTCACAGCACCAGGTCAGCCAGTGTGCAGCCCCCGTGGAGCTGGGGGGTTAAGGGCCTCCTTCAAGAATGGATGTGTGACTATTCTGCCAAAGCCAGGGATATCCTGTTATGGTCATATTCTCTGGGGGGAAAAAACTACTAGTTCAGCAATGTAATGTAGATGTTGTGATGCAACAGCCTGTTGGGAAGTCGTCATGTACCAGGAGAGCGTGATCAGCACCACGCAGACCCCCGATAACCGTGTTTTGCTCACCATCAGCCATTGGGGCACGGCTAGCAACCAATGATTGCTTCAGTCAGAGGGCAGGACAGTCTTCCCTTATTGTGCTCCAATCAGAGGACAGTCTTCCCTCGCTGTGCTCCGGTCAGAGGGCAGGACAGTCTTCCCTTCCTGGCTTAAAGCTGGAAGAAAAGTAAAAGGGAAGCCTTGTGCATGTGTTCATTTTTAGAAGGATTTTGGAGGATGGCTGCACCTCCTACTGTGTGGGAAGGAGAACCGGAGGATGACTGTCACCTTAGAACAGACCTCCTGTTCTACAATGTTCCCCTGTGCCCTCAATAACCCTAAAACCTGGCCACCTCAAGCAGCACTGCTCTGCTGGTCTGTTCCTTTGTCTCCGGAGACTCCTTGTCCCGCCACAAGGTATATTTTTTGTTTTTCCTGTACAGATGAAGTTTCCTGGGTCTTCTGAGCAGTTACAACTGTTAGCATATGATCGGTATTGCTTTGCCTTTTTTTTACTAAATTATGCTGAGCAACTGTAAAGTGATTCGCTGTTAAATACTTACAAGATAGTCAGTACCGGGCAACCATTAATATCATCAGTTTATTAAACTGTTTATTAAACTGTTAGTATTGATACTACTACTAGTGTATATTTGTTCCATAATACATTCCTGAAAACACTCAAGCAAATTCTACAGATGGACAGACAGACAGACACACACACACACACACAGATTAGGTATCTATATCTTTGTGGAGACTCTCCATTCATTTCTATGGGCATAACCCTAATCTCAACCGTGACAGCCTTAACACCTACCCAGCCCTAACATTAACCATATGTAGTCAAACAAAATACAAGACTTCTGGCATCTTTTACAGTTTTCATTATATACACTTATTTTTACAAAATTGAGTTTTCCCTTTTGGGGACTGGAAAAATGTTTTTATTACATTATTTGTATGTATTACTCACAGACACACACACACATAGCACTATGGGAAAGAATCGAACCCACAACCCTAGAGGTGTGAACTTACTGTGCCAACCCTCCCATCAGTAAACAGCTGTAGTCGAGCTCCAAAGGTATCTACCTCATCGCTTGCGTCTGAAACCAGTCATATTTACACCTTGTCAGGAACAGGTGAGAAGCCTGGACGCAAACACTAGCCAATCACAGCGCGCGACACGTTCCCACCCGAATCCGTCTCCAGGCTGAACTCCTCAACAAACACAGATTTATAGCAAACGTCATTCAACAACGCTGCTCAAAGATAATTTGGGGGGCGGGGTCTATAAAAATGAAAAGAGGATCTAGTTTATTAGTATTTCCCATCCTCTTTAGTTATCACAAAGCTAAATACTCCTTCATTGACTCCTTCTTACCTCTTTAATAGGTTACTTAGTAAACCTCCAAGGGGGCTTTATATATTGCTTAGGGCCCTGACAAACCTCTGGCATATTTTGTTCTCCTGAGTCCAGTCTGGTTCTGTGAGCTTGTTCCTCAGGATGAGATCGGCTGCGGTGTCTGTGCTGCTCACCTCCTGCCTTATCTGGGGCACAATGGGCGTCAAGGTTCGGGTGAGTTTGACTTCGCAAAGCTGGAAGGGGGGCAGAGGTGCGCTGAAATTCTTGTCACGCGTTCCTCCATGCTCAGTTGTTTTTCTTCTCTGTTTGGATGGTGAAGGGGGGGGGGGGTTGCTAGCTGCAGATTCGTGAACCTGTACATTTTTAGCCAGACGTAGGAAATCTCAGTCTTACCAAAGACTTAATTTTTTTTCCTCTTTATTATGCAGCAAGGAGCTGGGACCTTAGTTTGTTGTCCGTGATTTTCCACCTGGGGTAAAAGAATTCAGCCAGTTGGTGGCATCATGGCTGTTCACCTCTGGGATCGTGGGTACAATTTCTGTGAGTTTGTTTGTTCTCACCACGTTTGGGTGGGTTTACTCCAAAGACATTTTAGGTGAATTTAGTAGGTGCTTAGTGCGTGCTGATTCCCTGTGATGGTAGACATTTATTCGTTGTAAAAGAGCTAATCATGATGAACACACACACACACACACACAGCACCACTGCAATAAACTAGCTAAAGCAGTCAGTTTAATAAACGATTAAACTGTAAAGTCACTTAAAAATGCCCCGGGCTTAATTGTACCCTAAACCTAATCAATATCCCCAGTCAGCTACCAGCAAATTTATGTGTTGTAAACGCAGAGCAGATCTGTTTGAGCTCCAGTTCATGGTCTAGTGTGTTAACCACCTGCCAGAGAAACCTTGAGTTCAATGACAGCTGGAATCAGTAGTGATGATTCTCACAGACGTGCAATCAGGTTTCCCAGTAGCGAGGAACCGTGATCTACAGTGTCTGCCGACATGAAAATGATGTGCTCACCTCCATGCAACCTTGGATGGATGATGATGGATGGATAGGTAGACAACAACAAGTCCATCCCACAGATGCAGAAAGTACATCTCACAGTGGTATCAGCAGTACAGCTCAGGTAATCAGGTTCCCCTGAGATGTTCTCTGGGTTCCAAACAGTAGCCACCTGTTTAAACACCTGCATAAAATGTTTTATTATACTATAAATAAAGGCTTGTTCTTACCACTAGGGTGGGCCAGACAAACAGAATTCTGTGGTTCTGGCCTTGGTGTGTACAGTGATATAGAGTCTCTGCTTATAACCTTTGGACCCAAGGCGAGAAATATTCAGGAGCAAAATAATGCCAGCAGGCTGCTTTTCTTTCTGACCAGGCCTTGCATAATCTCCTGCTTTTAGCTGGCTGACCAGATCATCCATGTCAGGGAGGAAACTCAGAGATAGAACAGGATTCATAAACCTCCACTTCAATTAAAAGGACCTGTATTTCACTTAAACACTGAATTCTTGCTGTGTGCTGCTCATTCTCCTATAATCATGCATGTGTCGCTAATGCTAATGTGACATAGCCAGATCAGTCTTTCATTCAAAGAAACAAACTAGTCAAAGCACAAAAAGTTATCCATGCACAGGAGCAATTTTAAAGCAGCTCAAAGTGTCCTCCCTGACGTGGATTATCTGGTCACCTGAGCATGTAGTGAATCCAGGTTTTCCAGTTTTACGGCCAATTTACATTGAAGGTTCAGTGGAG
Source organism: Gnathonemus echidnorhynchus (assembly GCA_026776725.1). Taxonomy (NCBI): domain Eukaryota; kingdom Metazoa; phylum Chordata; class Actinopteri; order Osteoglossiformes; family Mormyridae; genus Gnathonemus; species Gnathonemus echidnorhynchus. The sequence continues at coordinate 21,507,441 of JAODJU010000130.1, read as the reverse complement.
AGGATTCTGAATGCAGCCCTGCACACCTAAAGACCTCAGGTATTAATTGTGCTTTAAAGAAAGCAAATTAATGAATGACCTCACAATTTATCCTACACTACATTGAAAAAGGCTTTGTTTCTGTTGTGTATACAGTAGTGACTTGGCTGTTTTGATATAGTGATGAGAAAAATGTTGCATATGGTTCCTGAAAGTTGGAATAACAGTGAACAGCTAAAAAAAAATTAATGCTTACGAGACACAACTGTAATTCTACTTGATCCAGTTTCAAGATAATTATTAATCATAACAATTAGCATTTAATGTTATGTGCTATCAAGTAATAATGCTGAGGTATGAAACCTTGAACTAGTTTCAGTTCGTGTAGGACTCCCGATCTGCTTTGAACCAAATGAGCATTAAGCATTTTAATGTGGTGAACTAATTTTGACTGGAAAAATTCGTTCATAAAAAGTTATCGTTCAGCCATAACATTAAAAACACCTGCCTAATATTATGTAGGTCCTTCTCGTGCCACCAAAACAGCTCTGACCCACTGAGGCATGGACTCCACAAGACCTCTGAAGGTGTCCTGAGGTATCTGGCACCAAGACATTAGCAACAGATCCTTTAAGTCCTGTAAGTTGCGAGGTGGGACCTCCATGGATCAGACTTGTTTGCTCAGCACGTCCCACAAATGCTCAATCGGATTGAAATCTGGGGAATTTGGAGGCCAAGTCAACCCCTTGATCATGTTCCGCAAACCATTCTTGAACAATTTTTGGAGTGTGACAGGGCTCATTATCCTACTGAAAGAGGTCACTGCCATCAGGGGATGCCATCACCATTATGGGGTGTACTTGGTCTGCAACAATGTTTAGGTAGGTGGTACATCTCGAAGTACCATCCAAATGAAGGCCAGGAGCCAAGGTCTCCCAGCAGAACACTGCCCAGTGCACCACACTGCCTCCACTGGCTTGCCTTCTTTCCATAGTGCATTCTGGTGCCATCTCTCCCCCAGGTAACGGACATACGCAAAGATGGCCGTCCACACGACATGCGTAACAGAAAATGTGACTCCTCAGATGAAGCCACCTTCTTCCATTGCTCCATGGTCCATTTCTGACACGTGCCCATTGTAGGCACTTTCGCCAGTGAACAGGGGTCAACAAGAGCTCTCTGGCTACGCAGCCACATCTGCAGCAAGCTGCGATGCCCTGTGTGTTCTGACACCTTTCTGTCATAGTCAGCATTATCTTTTTCAGCAGTTTGTGCTGCATTAACTCTCCTGTGGAATCGGAAAGGAGGGCTGGCCTTCACTCCCCACACGCATCAGTGAGTCTTGGGTGCCCATGGCCCCATCGTTGATTCACTAGTTGATCTTCCTTGTACCACTTATTGGTAGGTGCTGACCACTGCATACAGGGAACACCCCAAAAGACCTGCTGTTTTGGAGATCTATCCATCACACTTTGGCCCTTGTCATAGTCGTTCAGATCCTTACACGTACCCATTTTTCCTGCTTCCAACACAGCAACTTCACAAACTATCCAATTCAATTTTTGTATAGCACATTTACACAATATTACTTTGTCACTTGCCTAATATATAATGGCACCCTTGACAGTTTCCATTGTAACAAAATAATCAGTGTCATTCATTTCACTTGTCCTTGGGTTTTCCAATATACTGTATAAACCATTCAGATAAAATACCTTCTTTGAAATGTCACTGCAGAGTTAGCATTGTAGCCTCACAACTCCAGTGCTGAGGATTTCATTTCCACTCCCCTGTGCTGTTTGGGGAGAGTTTGCATGTTCTCCCTAAACCCAAGCAGGTATTTTTCTAGGTACTCCAGTTTCTACTCCAAATTGTACTTAGCATGATGTATGAATGGATGGGTGGATGGATGGATGGAAATGTCAACTGAAGCAGACAAATCAAAATTTTCAGAGCTGAATTATTGGCAGTTTTGGATTTAAATATGCACAGTGTGAAGCTTAACCTGAAAAATTTAATTCAGAGGTAAAATATGACTGCTATGGATTTGCTCCTGTATTGTTCCCTTTTACTTGCTTTGACTGGCAGGATGGAGAGCTCAGCTTCACCCTGGAATCTGTCAAGCTCTTGAAAGAACTGATGGATGGTGGCGATGCTGCAAGTCCACGACTACTGAAGAGTGACCCAGCCACTGCCTGCGCCGACCCAAGGCTGCCTGTGGAGTTTCAGTCCGTGTGTCAGGACAAGAGCCCAGGGGCAGTCTTTACCAGGCTGGGTAAGTGGGGAAGGTCAGTCTATACCAGGCTGGGTGAGTGAGGGAGGTCAGTCTATACTAAGCTGGGTGACTGGGGGGTGGGTAGTCTATACCAGGCCGGGTGAGTGGGGGAGGTCAGTCTATACTAAGCTGGGTAAGTGGGGGTGGGTAGTCTATATCAGACTTAGGAAGTTGGGGAGGTCAGTATATACCAGGCTGGGGGAGTGGGGGAGGTCAGTATATACCAGGCTGGGTAGTCTGTAACAGGCTGCGGGAGTGGGGGAGGTCAGTCTATACCAGGTCCTATAAATGACAGTCATAATGGGTCATTTGAATAGGTGACCATCCAAACACCCCAGCCAACCAGATGATGGACATCCTGCATTAGGAACAAGATTGTCCCCAGCTACAATCGTCATAACACAGGGACATAGACCTTGCTTGTGTGGAAGTTATTGTCTGTGTTTTGCGCCCCTCCCCCATCTTACAGTTCTGTAGTAGCCCCAATAAACCATGTAGCAGCCGTTAGAGTCACCACAAAGACACACCGCTGCTGATGACCTGCTGTTGTTAATGCAGTGTTTCAGGGCCAAAAGGTTTTTAATACTTTTTCATCTGTACTTTTTCCCTCCAGTGAATGTGCTGAGAGACCCCTACCTGTGTGAAATATGCGTCAATGTCGCATGCACTGGATGCCTGTAGCCTTTCCACTGTTTACCCACTTGCCTGTAAGGTCTTAAAAAGCTCGGCCAGGGAGCGTTAGGAGATTGTGTTAAGCAAAAACATGTATCTAAAATGTCTCACCTCTGTCTTCACTTGAAATATGGTGGATGCAAAGCCAGGATTTCAAACACTGATCATTCAAATCATTCTGATTTGATCTTAAAGTTTGATTTTCAAAGAACTGTATGTCTTTACAATCAAAAGCATAATAAATGCCTTTTTTCATTAAATAAAATGTTTGATATATTCATAAACTGTTTTTTTATGTGACTAACTGTACTCTTCAGTAAACTTTGGATAACAATGAGTTTGTATATCAGGACAGTGCCCTCTTGTGGTTCTCATTCAATGCCAGTGACATTATTTTAAGACTTGTAAAATTCAACGTAATTTTAAAAAATTAAAATTTTAATTATGTAATGATTAGACACTGATAAAATCATGTGCAATTCATGAGATTTCTGAACTAATTGGCTTGACACATGGACAGGTAGCTCAGTCCCACCTCTGCCTGTCCCACCTCTGCCTGTCCCACCTCTGCCTATTCCCACCTCTGCCTATTCCCACCTCTGCCCGTCCCCCATCTGTGTGTCAGTGGAGTCTGTATGTGCTCATTCGGCATTGGTTACTTCCACACATTCCAGTTTCCCCCCACATTCAAAAGATATGTAGTTAGGATAACTGGTGTTCATAAATTGCCCATACCGTGGGTATATCTGCCTTTCGATGACATCTTATCCAGGGTGGAGCTACGCATGGACCTGAAATGTTGCCTGAGCCCAAGCCCAACTTTCAATTGTGGAAAAATAAAGAGACCACTATATTTTAAACAAATCTGCATTTTTAAATCCTGGTTTAATCCTGGTTCTGCTGGCAGAAGGCTATGCTGAGCAGCAGGTTGCTTCCAGGTTCAAAATTTCTAAGACAGCAGTACACAAGAACAATGTGAAGCAGGAGACACTGGGAACAACCAGAAACCAGCCAGGTAAATGGAGGAAGCAACATTGTAGTACCAGAGATGACCATTAACTTATCTGATGTTTTCTCATGAATTGGAGGATGACATCAAGTGACCTTCAAAAGGAATGGGAAACATTAAGTGCAGATGTCATGACCTGCTCATACGATCCTCGTGTGTGAAACGCCCCCTCATTACCCATGTGTACCCTGATTGTGATCACCTGTTTCCTGTTATTTCGGCTTGTCATGTGTATTTCAGTCCCCAGGTCCCTGCCTCCAACGCCTCATCAGCCCCCTGCGGGTTCCCCCGCTCTGACTCGTCGTTCGCCCCCTTCTGCTCCCTCCTCGCCTCCGCAGGTGCCCCCTTCATCTTCCTCCTCGCCCCCTCTGTTGGTCCCTCCGGCTTCCTCCTCGGCCCCTTCGTGGTCCACTCCAGCTCCTGCCTCACGGCTGCCCAGGGTCCCTCCAGCTTCGGCCTCTCAGTCGCCTGCGGCCCCTCCGGCTGCCACCCGTTGCCTGCTGTGGCTCCCTCGGGCTCCCCATTGTCCCCCAACCTTTCCCGTCTGGCCTCCCGTGTTTGCTCCTCGTCCCTCTGTCCCTCCTGTCTTGGCTCCTCGTCCCCCTGTGGTTCCTCCGTTCACTCCCAATCCTTTCATTCCTCCAGTTGGTGTTTCCCCAGTGTCTCCCTCTCTGGTTTGTCTGTCCGTGTTTCCCGTTCTCTGTCAGGTTCTGTCTCGGTTGTTGCCCTTGTGCCTGTTTTGTGTGTCCGTCCTGTTCCCGGTCTCTCATTGATGTTCTTGGTCTTGTTTTCCAGGTCCCGTGTCCCCCGTCTCGTCTCATCCGTCACCTCCCCTGAGGCGCGCCCAGAGTGCGCGCCTTTGGGGAGGGGTTCTGTCATGACCTGCTCGTACGATCCTCGTGTGTGCCATGCCCCCTCATTACCCATGTGTACTACCCCGATTGTGATCAGCCGTTTCCTGTTATTTCGGCTTGTCTTGTGTATTTCAGTCCGCGTTCAAGTCTGTTTCCCCAGGTCTGTCATTAACGTTGCTCGTATGGAATCTGTTACCCCGAAATATACCCTGTTTGCCCGTATTCATGGCTCCCTTCGCCTGCTTCCCCGTCTCATCATAACAGCAGGTGTGAAGTGCACTGCTAGGACAAGGACAGTTCATATCAGGCTCCTGGAAGCAGAACTTAAGTCCCATAAAGCAAGAAAGAAGCCCTTCATCAATAAGAAACAGAAAAGAACCAGGCTGCATTTTGCAAAAAAAAACAATGTATATTGTTCACAGACACTTACCCATTAATTGAAAAATGAGTGAAACAAAAAAATTGGGCTATGGTGTCAATTTTTTCCATCTGTTTACCTGATGCCACCTTAAAGGTTAAAACACACAAAGAAACACATAATAAATACACGAGTATAAACACACAAATGCAATGTTTCAAAAGCATAACTAGGCAATTGGCATCTTGTCCCTCCTCATGACTAATAGGCATAGCGAAAACAATGTATTAGCGTTATTAAATCAGGATGCGCTTACCACTTTGTTAAGATGAGAGAAAAGAAAAAACTTCAGAAGTTGAATCAAAGTCCAAATCTTTGCCAAGTATAAATTCATAAAAGCATTTTGGAGTAAAATTCCCCTTCGCTTTCCCAAAAAGAATTGATCAAAAGCTTTCTCTTCACAATTCTTTGTTTATATCATGGACATTAGCTAGCGATCCTACTCTGACACTTGCACAAAGAGAACTCCAATCTTTCCTATTTCCACCTGTTACAGGGTTACCCTTAGCACAAGAAATACAAAATAAAGTAATGATGTGGTAATGTACCCAAGCCTGACCCAAACTCAACTGATGCATGAAAAAACCAGTGGGACCAAGGAGAGGTCAGTCTAGTTTGCAGACCTATAGTCCTGGCCTGTTCCCCTGTCACGTGCTTTACTCCTCCAGGGATAGGTTCTAGGTTAACCCCTCAATGAATGGATGATGAATGGATGGATGGATGGATGGATGGATGGATGGATGGATGATTCATGTAAAATATTTTAACAACAGATAGTAGTAGATTCTGGTTGTAGAATGAGGACCAAATGAAATATGGTGTATAGAAATGTAGCCTTTGTAAGTTAATTATTCCAAAGTAAAATATTTTCTGGGAGGAAGTTGCTATTATATACTTCTGTGAACTGCGTTTGATCAACTATAAGAATGTTCCGTTAATTAAATTTACATGGCTTAATTGGTCAGCGCACAAACTTTCCGATGGTTTTTCCCACGGCCGGTAATTCCTATAGTAGAGATAGGCGGCCACCTAGGGCACCACCTTCTGAGGGGGCGCCAACTTGCCCGGCAATTTCATTTTGCCTCAAATGGGGGGCGTCACCGGTGATGCTCGCCTAGGGCGTCACATCGGCCGATTTCTGCTGACATGTATTATTTGATTTACAATATAATTTTACATACAGTCAATATAAGGACAATCTTAAAACTTTTCAAATTGAATTTTAAGGGTTTTGATATTTTCTTAAGTTTATCAGATACAGATTGATGTGCCCTGGAGTCGAACATGCGATCATAACCCTCTCTGCTTCAATACATAACGACAGCCCATGTCCTTAAGTCCCAAGGAAATTTGTTCTACTTGATGCTACTTGATTTCACAATCCAGCAAACTAAAAAACCACTAATTAAATGTGCTGATAACGTGGAGCTGGCTGATCTCCTATAAGTTAAGACTCCGGACTGCACCCGGCAGCAAGAAAATCAATCGAAAGAAACAAACGGAAACGGTGATCCAGTTCTTAAGCAAGAACATCACTGAGTCTCCGATCATTACCAGCGGCATCACAGACTTTAGTGTCATCAGCGGTAAATAAGAGTGACAGTTCTGCTCGCTGAAAAAAAAAACGCAGAGCGTGTATCTTTTTAAACCAATTCAGATGTTCTGAAGTAGAAATAACGGTGATGAATATATATATTTTTTTTTTTCCAAAATGTTATGCTATGCGTGTAGGCTAGTTATATTGTACGCCTCCCAGTGGTGGAGGAAGTACTGAAGCTTAGTACTTAAGTAAAAGTACAAATATCCTGCAAAATATGTACTCAAGTA
>JAODJU010000130.1:21487326-21499568 GCA_026776725.1 Gnathonemus echidnorhynchus | reverse complement strand
TGTCATTAGTCCTCTGTATTAAGTCCGCGTTTCAGTTTGTTTCCCCAGTCCGGTCATTGGGTGCGTTCGACTTGCTTGCGATGGCTTAAACAACAATATAGCTTCTTTTGGGAGCCATTTCGTCACGTCACAACATAATTAATTTCATTTCCTGTACAAAAGACTGAACAAGGCGGAAAAGGGTGAGTCTGACTGACGTGAGTTAAGGCGGAGGGTCCAGGATAGGACAGTTTGGGATTGGGCCACAGTCCGCGGCAGGGTTGCCAGCTGTCACGCATCTGGCGTGAAGCTCACGCAAGAAAACTGACGGCACATCTATATTATTCCATTATCCACCCAGAATTAGCTACATCAAATTTGACAGCGCAGGTGTAATTTGCAAACCCTACAGGCTATTTATAAGGTAATAAAACTCTTACATACATGTAAATTTATGCGTGTGCAGATTTGTCCCGAACTGAAAATACCACTCCAGTCAGCTGACCGGATTTGACAACCCTGTCGACATGACCTCTCATGTGCAAAGCAGTTCACCGCATCAGCATAAATCTGCCAATTAGCCGTCACGTGTTTTGATAAGCATCCAGAATATTGCCCATATTACAATATTAAAATCTATTTGCGGAGAACATGCTGCAGTTTCACTTTGCTCCCAGAAGAGGGAGCCGTTTTCTCATTTAAAAAAAAAAAAAATCTCAAACGCTGCATTTACTGCTGGTCGGGTGAGTTAAATATAATGTTTTCACTGTGTGCGTTTGAGATTTTAGTTCTGCATCTGACTGTGAGTAGATACAAACAAACCGGTGCGTAGTAACGTGACAAATAAGCCCCACTAAGCCAGCAAACAAAGCCCTTACCCTTAATCAATAAATCAAGCACTTCACCTAAATATATATCAAACCGCTATTGAATTATTTGCAATATTTCTCACTAATTATTCTATTAAACACTATTGTGCCAGAGCAAAGCAAACCTAATATTTTTTTCTATCTTAGAGATCCTGTTGTAGTACGAGCTGTAACTTAACTGTCTGACATCAAAATATAGTTTATTCAACGATTGATAAAAACTCGTTAATCAAAAATATCTTGTAATTTTAGAGGTGTGTAGCATATGCGCATTTAGAGATTAAAATATTAAATTATATTAAAACATTCTTCAGATTATACCCACAAAATTTGCAAAGTTTAATCATTTTCTGATGAAATAACCTGGAAAGAGAATTTCCACAGAGTGTTCTCAGGGCTGGCGCTGCAAACAGGAGATGGGGGGCGGTTCGTAATGCTCAGTGAGGCTCCTGGAAATGGCAACTATACGTCGCACCGAGTGCAAAGTTAACTGGGGGTTATTTAGGAAGATGCAACAGCTGACTGCGGTGTAATTTGTGAACCCCGGCCCAATGGGCGTGACCATTACAAGTTACCACTGTTTTATATACGAGAGGACATTCTGATGGGGGGGTATCCTGATGGGGGGACATTCAGATGGGGGGACATTCAGATGGGATGCCACTCTGCACCACTGGATAGTGTTAAATATATTTGCATTCAGATACTTTTAATAAATATGTAGGGGCAACATCAGAATGCAGCACAGTGGAGGAAATCAGCAGTAAGACACCTTACCACCTTGTGGCTCTCCCCCCACACAGAAAGCGATGTCTACAGATAGGGGTGTTTTGCTCAATGCACTTTGCATCGTAACCAGGTCACCGTGTTAAGGGTGGGTTTACTTGTGTGATGCTGGCATGTCTGTTCTGATTCTCCTGGCGGGGATGATTGTCTCAATGAATCTATTTAAACTTGTTAAACCGTCTACTTTGTCTGCAAGCTGCTGGATGGCAGCTTTATCTGGGGAATCTAGATGAGTCACGATACTGTCGGGCGTTTCACGGCAGGTGGGTGCTGTGTGTCTAAGTCTGTTTGCAACCAGGGGTCATACCCAGCCTGCAGAGTCACTCATGATTGTCACTGTTGATCTTTGTTATGTGTTACTGGACCAGCTGAGCACCAGCCCCCTTTGCAACGTCTCTGCACGGCGCTGATTTTCAATCTACCTGTGGGGATAGTTGTAGCTTCGTGTCAGGGGGATTGAAAGTTGCTTGGAGCACATCAGCACCTACATGTACAGTAAGTCTGTACTCCAATCTGAGGATATGGGTAAGAATTCATTGTGTGTTTTGACAGATGTGGTTGCAGTTATACAAATGTGACTGGACAGGTTGGATTTAAGAGGGTCTGGCCTGCTTCACTGTGGCCCAGACAGCTATATACTTCACAGCTGTGGCACAAGTATGGAATATTATTTAGCCCTTCATAACGCATAGAGAATGTAATCATTAGGACTCATGGTGCATAGAATGTAAGAATGTAACCCCCCGAGTGAGAAGCACCGAGACAGCTAGGCAGGGAGAATCCCCTGCTCCGAGAAAAGATGGAGAGGGTGTCCAAAAAGTGGGAGAATAGAGCAAAGGCACTGGGACCTGGGTGGCCTGGAGGGGGCACATGGGATGTGGGAACATGGGATGTGAGCACATGGGATGTGGGCATATGGGATGTAGTGGCGTGTGAGGAGATGGAGACTCTGATAAAGTATCATAAGGCTAATAAGACAGAAAGGCGTAAAACGAAAAGAAGTGAGGAACTGGAGGGTCTGAGGTTAAGGCAAAGGGAGAGACCTTGAGAAGGGAGCAGAAAGCAGTGAGAAATAGCCAGTTTCCAGTAACAGTGGGCAAGGTAAAGTTCAGAGGGGAAGAAATAGAAGGATGAAGTAAGTAGGGAACAGAAAGAGATGGAAAGTTTAGATGGATACAGGGAAGTGAGTGTCCTGTGGCGGCAGACCGTGCAGGAAGGACTGCGAGAGAGTGAGATAATAACAGAAGGACAGGCATGTGTGTCTGAGAAAGAGGGAGTGAGATAAAGGTGAGGTACGGAGCAAGTGGTAGTAATGCAGAAGGGCTGGTGCACCTGCTGGACACCCCTAACCCTCCATGTAGAGGAAGGAGAAGGAGACAGAAACGGAGAGCGAGGAAGGAGTAGAGGAGGATAATGCTGATCATAGAACAATGGGAATCAGGAGGGCTGTGAGGCCCCCGATAGGGAGACGCTGATGCGCCCCCTGGTGGTGAATGGAGCTCAGACACAGTATGTGCCAGGCAGGACAGGATCTGGAGGGCCTGGTCTTCAGACTCCCAGTTCTGGCAGACAGGGCTGGGAAGTGGATGAGAGTATTTGTGGAGGAAACTATGGGGCAGCTCCTGGCGATAAGGGAGATAAAGGCGGCTCTGGCTCGTGTTTTGGGGGGCAGACGGAATGGAGAGACTGCTGCGGAGCAGTGGCCTGGCAGGGGTGACAGGGACGCCTGTGAATGATGCATGTCACTCTGACGGTTAAGTGCTGACCTCCGTGACTGAGTGTGGCTGAAATGAAGGTGGAGCCTGTGAAGGAGGGGGAGAGCCCAGCTGCCGATCTGCAAGCCCAAGAAAAGCGGTGGAGCACCGAGACAGAGCAGGACCTGCAGGATGCGGCGTTCAGAGGTCTGTACCGGAGGGCACTGCAGGACGCGCTCCCCAAGCCAGTGAGAAGCAGGCTAAGGCGAGTGGGGGGGCTCATTACTATGCCTGAGGAACAGCTGATCCACGCTATCGACTTGTACAGAGAGGAGGAGGACTCTGCTAAAGTTGACGAAGAAACTGAGTCACCGTCAAAAAGAAAACAAGTCCAGGCACCAGTGGTCTCTCCGGACCCAAGCCCCGGGGGCAGCCAACCGTCTCCTGTCGCTGGGGCTCCCCAGGACACTAATTGGCACAGAGTGAGTAGATACAATGGATGGCGGTTTCCTCAAAGGGCACCCATTTACCCACAAACTCTGGAGAGACTGGGGAACAGGCTGTTTCAGCTGGTGTGCTGGAGCTGTGATCAGCCTGGACCCACCTGTCCAACCTGCATGTTCCAAAATCTGGTTTAGTAGAAGTTCAGATAGGGGACAAAAATGTAAATATGCCCATACTAATATCAGAGCACATCCCAGTGAATTTGTTAGGCAGAGAAGCTTTGTGTCAGCTGCAGATAGACATAACGTACAGAGGGGGGGTAGAGGTGCTCAGTGGAACCTTCTGCGACAAAATCTGTTGTTCAGTAGGGGACAGTATAGTTTATACGGGATTGAAGATGTTATTGGAAAGGTCTGGGAAATCTTAGAACAATGGGGCCCATTTATACAGGAACAATATAGCAATAAGCTGAATTGGACACAGGACAAACACGCTTGTTTGTTGCGATGGAGAGATTTCAGTGATCCTGGAGTGCAGGAAGAGTGCGGTCAGCTGACAGATGCGCATGATAGCATGTGGGATAATCTTAGGCCTTGAGGAAGTAGCCATTCAGAAACGGAGGACGGGAATATTGGGAGGATGGTGCAACATACCAGGCGAGGAGCCCCACATAGCGGGGCCTTTTAATCAGCCCGTGGTGGATCTGGGGGAAATGATGGGGCGAGCAAAGCAGACAGTCTGAGCACCGATGCAGTGTGATGGAGTGCAGGCTGCAACCGAAGGTGAGTTGGTGAGAGTCAGTGGAGTGTAGAGCGTGTAGGAGATTTCAGAGGTTTGTGGCTGTGGAGCATGAGAGGAGTGCAGTGTGAAGGGAAATAAAGTGCAGAGGAATGTTGGCAGGAGATGGAAAGGGAGGTGCTGAGGAGGTGTGGAGCCCTGTGATATGGATGTAGGCCTAGTGAAGACAGGTAACCCGGGTATAAGGAAAATGATGGAAGGTTCCTGCAGGTAGAAGGTGGTGGTGCTTATCACCAGAACCTATGACACCTCCGTCCTGCCTGTCCCAAAGGCGGGAGGCAAAATGTGGAGGTTAGTTTATGATTTGTGTGCAGCGAAATAGTTAGTGGAATGAGCACCTTGTGTTGGCTTAGAAGTTTCTGTATCTGTTAGCTGTTTTGTTAGCCTTTAGTGTATGAATATGTACTTTATTAGTGCTGCAGCTTATCACTATGTTGAAGGACAAATATCTTATTAACCCTCTAGCCAGACAATCTGCAGCAAGCAGAAGCTGCCAAGGTTTGCTACTGAAGGAAGGGATTCACCTGAGTTCATCAAAAGTTCACGGCTGGGCATTAAAAAATAACTGAGTAGAGATGGTCAGGACACCATTATGTTCAGCCGAGGCACCAAACAGTAAAAGAGATGATTGACAAACTTATCATATAGGGGTGTGAATCAAGGGAGAAAACAACGATGGTGATTGGTTGCGGGAATGATGATGCTTAAGTGAATGTATAAAAATTGGTGTAAAACAGTATTGGACACACTTGTAATTGTCCGGCCTTGGTTGTAACGTCATTGTTGCAGTAAAGGCTGAATCTGAATATCTACACAAGCGGCTCCTGACTCCTGATTGGCGGGGAAGAAAAAACCACAACACGAGCAGAAATCACTGCCACCTGCACAGGATCACATGACCACCCCAGACTTCCCTTTATCTGCAAAATCTGCATGCAATCAATGAATAGCTCCACCCCGTACTCACTATTGCCCTTATTTCATTCTCCTTGGTTTAAAAAAATGCATCCTGCTTGATTTAAGGCATGTGTGCTATGTTGACTTTACCTACGACCGTCCTTCTCCCTGCTATTCTCTGTGTGTTCTGCCGCCGGCTTTCGAGGAAGGATTCACTAAAACAGGATACAACGTTGTGTCAGTCAGCTCAGTGTTTCCCAACCTGGTCCTTGGGATACCCACCCAGGAGGAAGCAAAAACGTGGAGCGTCGAGGGGGGGGGCCAGGTTGGGTAACACTGAGATCGGTTAATGGAGACCCAGCGCGGGAATGAGGGCGGAGCAACCGCTGCTAGGGGAGACATGCATGTTAATAACAGATTCAAAATCTTTATTCAAAGCCTTAGTTCATTAATTTTCTCATTGAATAAAAGTCAGAAGACATAAATGCAAGAGAAAAAGGTCTAAATAGACCGGAGGCCAGAGAATGTGTTGGCAGGAGGGAGGAGGAAGGGAGGAGACACCGACTCCAACTTTTCACCATAGGTCTTGGGCCTAGAAGTAAACAGCAAAGTTGAATGACTTAAGAAGCTGCATCCAGATTTTTAAAAGTTGGGAAATCATGTGAAAACGAATCATAAACAGACCAGACTGTCAAACGGCTTCACTCCAAAAACAGGATAATTTTCTGAGCTGCATGGCATTTGATGGATGTTTTAACTTCATGCGTGTTCGGCAGACATTCATCATTGTCAATTATTGATGGAAAAAGATGCAGAATGTTTGCTGTGTAAACTTGTATTGTAAAACAAATATCGATATACTTTGCGTTCTTAGTACTCTTTATTTTTTTCTTTTTTAATTATGTGAACTGAACGGCAATGTAAGCCTTAGTGATGTTTTCACACGGCTTGTTTGTTTAGCTGATGCTGATGAAGGCACATGTGATGATTAGAGGGCAGATTCAGCAAATGTCCCGGGAGCAGCTGGGGTTCAGGGCTTTGCTCAACGGCCCAACGTTGACATCACTCTGCCAACCTCGGGATTTGATCTGGTGACCTTCACAAGCACAGAACCACACACCACTCACATCTTCATCCAAGGGCGCTTTCCTTCAGAACAGCTTCTTGCAGTTTTACAATTCTGCCCCTTATAATAAATAAGGACACTATACTAGAAGGAACTATGATTAACTCGGAGGGGTGAATTTACAATAAAAACGAACATGGTTCCTCAGCTGTCACTTGTCTGAAAAAGATTTGGCTGCAAAATGGGTGAAACCCTGCAGGAAAATGCACAAAATGGCCAAATGACAGACTTTAACACCATATACTCAGTGAACATAGATTAGAAGATGAAATCATTCAAAAGAGCAATCAATAATGTACAGTAGTATCAAACCACACCCTTAAAATAATCCAGAGCTGCATTTCCTTCCAAGGGATTGGAAAGTTTTTAATTGGACTCAGATCTGTTTTTTTTTTATTCTATCTATATTCTTCTTCTTTATTCAGTGACTGTATACACCAATACAGGCAAAACACATTGCTAGTACAAGTCAGTGCACCTGGCTATTGATATGAATTCTGATTGTCATTCTTCACTCGCTCCATGATGGGAATGCAGAAAATATGCAATGGTGTCCAGGAGCCTATTGTTTATGACACAAACCCTTTTGTCTCCCTTACAAATTATCTAATAATCGAAATGCTGATTTGCATCAGAAGGTTATAGGTAAGAGCAGGAACAAACTGCAACCACACAGATAATTCACAAATCACTGGAGATTCCAGTTACACTAAACCAAGCTTTGTAAATAAAATGAGAGAAGGAGCAAATCTGTGGTGAAACAAAATGGTTGAGGTTTTGATGAAGAGGATTTAACGCTATAGTTTAAAAAAATGCCTATTAAAGTGCGTCTGTCTGTTTTATCTGAGTCACAGAAAATTCTCATTCTTTTCCCTTTGCAGAAGATGAAAGACAATTTGGACAGGCCTGTTGGGAGATCCAGAATGGTTTAAAAAAATGCCTATTAAAGCAGAAGTACGTCTGACTGTTTTATGTGAGTCATAGAAAATTCTCATTCGTTTCCCTTTGCAGAAGATGAAAGACAATTTGGACAGGCCTGTTGGGAGACCCAGAATGCTCTTAAGATAATTAGACAAAAAAGTTAATTGGTGCTGTTTCTTTTTCGATCTAGTTGGGAAGCTACAGCCAAAGAGAGACATGCGCACACGCACGTACACACACACGCACACATGCACACACGTACATACGCACACACTCACATACACACACACGCAGACACACACTCACACACACACAAACGCACGCACGTATTTCTATGTAGTTTTTAATATATTTTAGTTTTAGTTAATGATAATGGCAGGCATTTAACATTAACATGAACTAATATCTGTTTATTACCGGAATTCTGCATATTTTGTAAACAACAAAACACGGGGCTGTAGCACAGAGTTTCCCCGTTTGGATGGATGCATGGAAATGGCACCTGTTCCTCACCGTTTGGGGGTTGTGAGCCCTGGTGTTGGCTGTGTGGGACGGCAGCCAGCCTCCAGCCTTCCAGCTTATTGCCCAGATGTCAAATGTGGAAACAAAGTTCCCTGAAGCCTGGTAATGCATTTTTTTAAGTTTTGGAGCAAAGAGAAATGGAGACACAGACAGAGTCAGAAATGCAACAAAAAGCAGTGAAAAAAATTGTTAGCCTGAGGTTGTGTTGATATCCCAGCAGACCATGGCATAGATGAGTATCTTGGCCAGACTGACAGAACATCTCTAGCAGCCTACTGCTCACACCAAAAGTCCTTCATTTCCTCAGCCTGCTCTTTTTGTACAGACCAGAAAACAGAAGCAGCAACAGTGTGAGAAAATTGTCACAGTTGTCTTATAAAAAAAGATGTTAGAGAGTCTGCCCCACCGTGAAGATTCTCTTTAATCATGGATGTGTCAGCGGTCCTCATAACAGAGGCTACAAACTCCTTGTTCTGTGAATCATTCTTCTCAGTCCATCCTAGGAGAACCTTGGGAGAGCTTCATACTGTTTTGGGGAACAGATGAGTGTTTGTTGTGGTTCATTCCAGTTTATGTTGCAAACATTTGATCAATTAAAAGCAGTGTTGGCCATTTCAGGTGCAGAAATTACAAATCCAGACCAAGATTTTGTTTCTGCCAACCAGATGAGTACTCTGTGCCTGTGACTATTTATGCTCAAATGGTTGGTAGAAACAAAATCTTGGTCTGGATTTGTAGTGTCTGGACCTGAAAATAGTTTATTTATAATCAATCTGGTCTGAAAGGTAATGCAGGAATTAGTCTTTGTGGAATTAATGACACTGCATCATTCTGTTTTTAGCAGCTGCTTTTATTGCTGGCATTGCAAAGTAACACATCTCCAAGAAGCCAGGCCATTCCAAGCATCATCAAAGGGATTGGAGAGTAGTAGGTTGAAGGTAGCATGCAACTGGAGCATTAGAATTCCCTCAGGACTAAGTGTCATGTTCCAACAAGGCCATCGCTCAGGAAGGCCAAGAAGCTCCATGAGAAGCCAGTGCAGGTGGTAGAATTCTGTAATCTGTTATGCCCCCTGCACACACCAAACTCTCTTTAGCTTCTGGAAAATATTAACCTAAAATCGTGTCAGTCCAAAGTAACCAGCGACTGACACTGCCCCAAGTCTTATTCTCTGCAAACTATTGTACCACAAAACAGGACGGAGAGATCAAAGGAGGGGTCAAAGTTAATAAATAAGGCTTCTCTGCTGTGAAAACATTGTAAACACAGAGAAGATGTACTGAAGTACCCTCAGTGAGACATTGAGTGCCAGATGAAATAAATGATTGACACCCAGAAAATATAAAGTTATAGTTCATTCACTAATCTGAGATCAATCTGAGATCAAAAGCTTTGACTTAATTTTTATACCCTGTGCCTTCTATGAAAAATTATTCAACCACTATCCACGCTAACAGCATAGCCAGAATAAAGGTAAATTTATCTTCTTAAGTAGCTTTAATCCATCAGGTGCACGTTGCTGTCATGAGCAGGGATTCTCATGGCATGTAACGGCCAGTTTGCTGAAGACAAACTTGTATTACTTCTGAAAAAGATGGGCCTGGTTGTATTTTTTCAAAAAACCAGCAGTTGCAAAGGTTGGATACAATTAATTTGGCATTGTTGGGTATAGTAATGACAAAGTCATCTTTTTTTTTAATCACTGGACATAAAGTAATTTTACATTAGCATTTTCAGCAATGAACAATAAAATACATTGTATTAATAACACAGTAGATTAATAATATCAGTAGAAAAATCGCAACTTACAAAATAACCTAAAGAATTATACATGTAAAAGTGCTGGGAATTAAATTTGAAACTTTGCCTGACTTTTAGAAGTTCTGCATCCATTGATAATTTGCGTCACAATGGGTCTTCCGTCTGCTAGTCACCGGATTCAGACCAGCAACCTTTCAATCCCAGGTATAGCATCCTAACCCTCTGAAGCTCACATCTCCCCCAAGTACTAACCCGGTCCAGCTCTGCTTAGATTCTGAGATTGGACAAGATCGGGCATATTCAGGTAGGTATGGAGTTCATCTTAGATGCCCAATCTTCCTTAGTGGTGTAGACCACTTCTGAGCAATAATACTAAAGACTATGATCACACTTGGCTCCAAATTTGGACCCCATGTAATACATGCCCCCTACACCAAACAAGGAAGCCCCCAGTAACCAGCAACCCCATCCGAACTTCTCTCACAACTTTGTTGAGAAAAATCAATATAAAGAATGAACTATACTTGTAGTAGTAAGTGTGACTGGCAGTAATAGGCTCCTTGCACAGGAGACTCTAGATGCTGTAATGTTGTTTCTCCCCAGAGGACCCTGTCAGTGTCTCTGAGGAAGGATGTTTCATCAGCACTGGCTTCTCTTTAGTCAGTTCTTCAGCAATTTTCAGAGCCGAATGACAATAACATATAATGGCAAACACCTGTGCAAGTCGACAAAAATCGGCCTACGTAATGAAAATATTTCATTCTTACGTGAGGGGAACTTACTGCATGCTGTCTGATTTCAGAGCGTGTGAAATCCGGCCTATCTCTAACATATCCAATGCTCTTTCACTGCTACACTACTTTCATCTCTTGGGCGTTCTTAATGACTAACTTTCCGACTGGAAACAACAGGACAAGAGATAAGGTTTTAAAGAGAAGACACATCACCAGATGTTATGGAGATATGCTTCAAAAAAGTGGAATCTCAGAAAGCAAATGACATTAGTACTGAACAAGGACAATCCGGATGTATGAAATGGTAAACACATTTCACAATGAACTGGTAAGTAATTCAGAATCAAGAATCATGAATTAATGTGTTTTTCAAGTGAATTTATTACAAATCCTCTTAAGTTTAAGTTATACAGTATATATATTTACTTTAATATCCAATAAGAACAATTCTAAAGTAGAGTCAATGTTTCCTTTCAGAGATGGAGCTGCAGGAATAACTAGAGACTGATACCAAAGTCCTCTTTCATTTTATAAGTACAGTCAATAATATGAAAATGTTGTTATATCTAAATGCTGGTGATGTTGCAAAAATAAAATGGAAATTACTGTGGACGAGGTGTTGACAATGCAGTACACATCACCCAGATGTGACATAAAAGCCATTAAGAGGAAATCTATAACTTTAAGCTTTATATCATTTTAAACTTAATAAAAAACATGTTATACAAATATATGAGACAAGGAGAAGCAGGAAGTGATTCTATTCCGTCTTTCCCTTTTCCCCTCTTCCATTCTTGGGATCCCTACATGCTAACATGTGTCCTCATGCGTAGTGTTTGTCCACTTTTGTGTTTTTGAAGAAGGCTCTTTGATCTCTCGATGGCGAGAGAAGGACCTGCCGCGGATATAACTCTGACGCTTGCCCAGAGCAGCTTAAGGATGGATGACAGTATCGTGAAGACTGCAAACGCTCAGATCTTTGATGTAGCCCAGTATTACAGAAATAATTTAGGGGGAAAAAGGCAGCTTAAGGGAGACGTCGGCCTGGGGGAGCTATATGAAGGAATTATGACAGAGGTACCACCTGCTAAGGCACAGACTGTGCCAAGCAAATTAATGCTCATTATCTGTGGAAATTTGGGTCCTGTTCAGCTCCCATTACATCCTGTTAGCACCACTTTATTAAACCCCTTAAACATGGCTAAGAATAACCCAAACTCCCCAGACAGGGTGGTGTCAGCTTAGATTTCAATTTCCTCTTGATACCTTCGGGGCACACCAGTGTTCTGACAGAGGATGCGACACTCGAAATGAAGGACCAAGACATTTTTTTTGTGCTTATTACAAAGACTGATAACTATGACTGATGACTAAAAAGATGATGGAATGATGGAATCCTGCCATGTGGAGATCAAATCAGATGCACTAAACCAGGCTCAGTTCATATGAATTCCATATAGATCGCTGGCCTGTTTTTTGTAGAAGTTGCTTCTTGAAGCCACAAATGAGAAGATGTTGCACATCGACATAGAGACTTCCCTGGGTGATGGCTGTCAGCCGTTCAGGTAGCACTGTCTGGAGGACACCTGGAGCTTGCATTAGAAGCTTTTGGTCTGAGAGTTTCCTTGGGCGTGTGTTGGGTTCAACTAATATGACAGAACCCCCGCTGACTTAACCAACCTCTGAGCCCAAAACAAGACACGTACACGCT
>JAODJU010000130.1:21458901-21471084 GCA_026776725.1 Gnathonemus echidnorhynchus | reverse complement strand
GGGGGGGGGGGGGGGGGGGGGGGGGGGGGGGGGGTGGGGGGGGGGGGGGGGGGGGGGGGGGGGGGGGGGGGGGGGGGATGTATATTGCAATGAGTAATACTTATTTTAAAATAATTGAGATTTTATCATTTCAAAGAAAACTAACACTGTTTCAGATATAATTTCACAACTAAACATAACTAAACTAAAAAAATTAAATTAAGGATTTAAGAAGATTATACATTTTACAAAATTACAATAGTGAGTTTTTCCCAAGAACTGAGAAAAAGTGGGACAAAATTTTAGCAATGAATTATTTAAAAGTTACTTGTTTCATAATTTAATCTCAAAAATAGGGGAAATACTTCCTAAATCCTGATTGGACCAGACTCCTCTGGTCCTAGTAACAGCAGAAAGCCCACAGATGGTGGGATTATCCTGCTTTGCGATCTCAATATGACCCACTTTCCCATGGGTTCCCCTTGGATTAAACCAAGCAGTGACTGATTATGTGTTACACTGAAGTTGTGTCAATTCAACCCTGGAAGTCTAGCTGCTGCAGGCTAGTCCTGCTTTAGAAGGTGAAGGACGTGTGGAGTCAGTGGCCGCAGTTCCTGATAGGCTTACCTGGAAAGAGAGGCTTTGCCTGCCCCAACCAGACCAGGCAGCACCAAAAGATGAGGGCTGTCATCTTCATGCTATCCTTCCTCTCCACGTCCCGTCGAGTCCCGCGGTGCAGAGCTCTCCCAAGAGCAGAAACTGAGCGACGTATGTTGAGGAGGTCTCCAGAAGCTCTTGAAGAGACTGGTTTAATCAGTGCACATCTGGTCACATGGGCTAGTGAAAGAAAATTGCATAACTGACAGTTGTTTTGGGTTTTTCTTTCAACAGTCTACATATACATCTGTGAAACAAATGTTTAATCTTATTTATTTATATATTTATATATTATTTATTCAAAACTGATTTGTTTTTTCATGCTTTTGAAATATAAGGCACAACAGCTGGTATAGCGGTTAAGGCACTTATTGTACGACTGTTTTTGCAAAGTGTAAAAATTATAAGGGCTGTGTGGTAGCTCTGTGCCTCAGCGTCAGCCATTATGAAAGGAGAAAGGATCCATCCATCCATCCATCCATTTTCTATACCCGCTTGTGCTAGGCAGAGCCGCAGGGGTCCAGACCTCGATAAACAGTCAGAGTGACTGTGATGGTACTCAACAGCACAGCACAGAAGTACACAGATGAAACAAAAGCATTGTTACCCTAAGGTTTGCTCCTGATATGGCCACCATACTATGGTCATTCTGCCGCCATACGATTCAAAAGTCCTTCCTTGCCAATTCCACTTGCGTAAATCAGTACCCAGTTCTCAATGAATTAGTAACGAAGATTAGCGTTTAACTCCATTACAATCTGGGGTGTCTGCAGCCAACGCTGGGAGATTCTAATCTAGGGATGGAGAATGGAATTCTGGGAAACGACAGGGCAAGTCATTGTAAAATATCTTGGGTCTCTGTGGACCAATCACCATTCCCAGTTCCAATCCATCAGTCAAGGTTGCTGTAAGAAGATTGAACACTACTATACTGCTGAGTGATTTAAAAGGCAAGACAAAAGCGATTATAGCTAATCCACTCAGCTGGGTGCAGTAAATGCGTCAACAGTTTATTTAGACCAGCGTATGGCTACAAAGGTCTCCTGTGTGTGAAACTGAATCATCAATGGTCTCTCTGAAGATGTTTAGAAAGTTTGGGGAACACTTGCAGTCATAATACATAATAAACATGTCTATAATGTGTTATACCTTTTTAAAAATAGTTATAGGATATTAACAATGCTTTATGAATGCATTATAATGAATGAATGTATTTATAAATTACTAAAAACATGGCCTTAAGTTTGCATTAAAAGTTTCAGTCTAATACTGAGATCTACCCAGCCAAATAAGTTGCTCCTATAAAATAAATATATACATGTTAAAATTTAATACCTGTTGTAAACATTTTAAAATGCCTGTTTATGTACATAAATTACACATCCAAATAATATTAATAAAAATGTAATGTTATTTTGATGTAACAGGCTCCTGGGCCCCCAATGTCCTGAGCGAGACATGCAGTCAGAAGATTATTATCAAAGTGTACAAACATTTACTATTAGCTTAATAATTTAGTTCTAGCCTTGGCAGGTATCCATTATTTTTAAATAAACTTTAAAAAATTGCAAATTTGTAGACATTGTAGAGTATGTGTCACAATGCGTGCTGTAGCGTGAGCTGCACTGTGCACGGCGTACCCTGTGAAGTCCGTGGCACGGGGGCCGTGCCCTGTGGTGGTATAGGGAGGCCCCCCCTCTTTCAGAAGTGCATAGGAGTTCCCAGCGGCTTGACTTTGGGCGCCAGGCGGCATGTGGAGAAGCAGAGAAGCGCCAGGACGGCCAGGAAGAGGACGGAGGAAAAGACGGCGGTCAGAGCTACCCAGACCTCCTCGGAGCTCATGAGGTCACAGCGGTAGAAGCCTGGAGGACTGCTTCCGTTCCCAGGTACCCTACATCCAAAAGACACCTTTCCTGCACTACTACAGGAACCACACACTTCCTCTCCCACTCTTCCTCTCTCCCTCTCTCTTTCTCTCCTCCCCTGTCTTGCTCTGCAGGATTGTGTGATGAAACGTGTCGGATTAATGCTCCTAAAGCTCGGGCCCCTCCAGGTGTGTGTTCTCTCCATGCAGGTGAAATAGTATCTCCAAGTTAGCCTGAGTCCTGACACCTCATCCACCTGCCCATCTGGGCTTGACAGTAGACTGGAAAAGTTGTTAATCACCAGCAGCACAGGGTATGATGGAGGCAGGGGGACACCCAGCATGAGAAGCCAATCCACTGCATTACAGTGGGACCCCCCCCATCTGCGGTTTCAGTTATCTGCAGTTTAACATGGTCTGGAAAAAAAAATAGGAAAATTCCAGAAATAAACGGTTCATAAGTATCAAAGCTGTGTGACTGTGCCCTGCAATGGGTTGGCCCCCCATCCTGGGTTGATCCCTGCCTTACGCCCGTAGCATTTGGGAACGACTCCAGGCCCCCATGACCCTCAATAGGACAAGCGATTACAGAAAATGGATGGATGGATGGATGCGTGGAAGTTTCAGACCGAGTGCCAATCAAGCTGTAACTCAGTGAAATCCGCCAGCCCAGTCGCACCCAGTACGTGACTCTTCTCCCTTTGTCCCCATACCCACACTTCCCAGCAGAACTCTCATCCAGGCTGCCTCTATAGCCTTCCTGCTGATCACATTCGTTGCCATTTTATCGCAATACCTTGGCCTCCGTCATCCCTTGATATTTTGTCATTGCTCTATCATCTCTTGAGGTTTAGGCTAAAACATCAGTATCCGCTATATATGGGATCCACTGATGGTTCATTATTATCCGCAGCTTCAGCTGTTTGGTGTAGGTCTTGGAAGGTACCATCCACAGATATGGGGGGACTGCTGTATTATTATTATTATTATTTACGCTTCTGCACCCCTACACTGGATAAGCAACGAGGTACAAATGTATCCAGTGAGTGCAGCTTAACATGGACAAACTTTAAACTTTTTAAACTGAATGCTATTCAGTTATAAAATGTTATTATCCATTATTTCCATTGTATATGGCAGGTTTAGAGATAAACACACTGTAGTGTAGAAGGAGGCTGTCAGGGTCGGTGTCCATCCAGCCTTGTCATATGTCCCATACTGTATGACCAGCATTGCTGGTCCTCCTGCTTTCCCCCTCTCCATCTTCTAGTCCTTCAGCCCTGGTGTGTTTCCCTGCTCCATGGGCCACGACGTGGCTCAATGGGTTGAGCATCTGGCTCAGAAGTTGTACCCCTCCAGTCACAAGTCATCTTGTGTAATTTATAACTGGATTTTCCTTAGTGTCTGTTATTGTTTATCTTTGTGTCCCTTTTGTGTTTATTTTGTTCTGCCTGTACTTGTGTTCCTGTTCTTTTCCTAGTGTCGTTAGCCTGTGTTTGGTAAGGCTTCCTAGTTCCTGTGCTTGTTAATTACATTTTTTTCCACCTGTTTCTTGTTGTCCCATGCTTGTACTGATTGGTTGATTTTGTTATGGTCTACACCTGTCCCTTGTTAGCCCTTATTATCTGAATTGGTTTACTTTATGGTTACTTTTCGTTAATTCTTGTTTTTCCCTGTTTTGTTATTCACCCCTTGTGGTCCCTTTATTTTATGTTTTCCCCTTTGAGTTCTGTTCTGTTTATAAATAAACCCCTTTTGTTGGAGCCACTCCAGGGATCATACTTCCCTTTTCCATGCCCCACCATAACAGAGGGTAAGAAATCCAGTGTCTGCCCGTTTTCATTCTATCCATTCATTTGGCTTAATCAACAACCATGACCTGTAAACAGGATGGATGAGTATTTAAGAGACGTCTGTTTCTGTGGGTTCAAAGCCCATTCCTGGTGGATACTACAGGGGCTCTGAGGTTTAAGATTCAGCACCTATGACTAGAAGGTCCTAGTACTGTGGTTGATAGAGTGATTTCACCGCTGGATTCTTAACCAGAAAGTGCTCCAGGGACACTGACTGACCCAACTCTCAAGATTGTTTATTTCCGTGTAAACAAGTGTCTGTCAAATATTTGTAAACCAGAGATCAATTAGCAGTGAACTGGAACTTGTTACAGCAATGCATTCTCCCCAAATAAATTTGAAGAAGTTTCTTCCCATCAGTAACAAAGTGAAAACCTAAAATACAGTTACAGTGACATATAAACCCATTTGAAATATTATTGGTACAGCACAAAAACAGAAAAATATTAGCTTCATTTTATCGATGTAAGAAAGCACATTTTATATTGTAGGTATGTTACATCATATCAATTTTAACTAATTCATACTTCAGAACAGATGAGAAATGTAATACCAGCATCTGGAAAGTTTTAGAATTGCAGCTGATTCTTTGCTGCCTCCTGAAGTACATTAATTGAAAGTGTCACGGGGCATCCTCCTTTCAGGGACAACTGTCAGAGCGGCTGTCATTTGGCACTTACTAAAAAACACTCTCTTCTAATGAATACCACTGTGAACTGGAGAGATGTAGCTCACGGACATGAAACTGGTTTTGGGTGAATGATGGCATTCAAAAACCAGCACCTGTTTGTGTGGGTGTCTGTTAGCTATGTTCCGTTCCTATGTTAAATGGCTTTTGTTCCTCAGTTTGCCTTTACTGAGAGGGCCTCATCATCACTTCATCTTAAAGCCCTTTTGTTCGGTCATTTGGTGGAGATCCTCCCCAGAACCGGATTCAGCGATGTGCCGTTTGGCCAGTCAAATTCTACAACAGATATTCTGCTGTAAATTGAGTGGCCGGTTTACCGTTATAACTGTTAATGGACCAAACACTGAAATGTATGGCATTCAGTGAGCCAGGATATGTCACATCTAAAGATGAATGGCCTATTTAAAGGGAAAGGAGATATTTTCCTAAGCAATTTAAGCTAAATTAATTTAACTCAATCAAATGTCATGTGACCTTACATGTGTCGTTTTTGGATCCAGTTCCACCAGTGTTCCAGTCAACCCAGTTAACTGCTGATTTCACGCTGTCTGGACCCTGGGGGACCCAGGAATTCTCTTCAGACCCTTCTGTTAAAATATTCTCCACATTTTCCTCTTACGTTTGTTCTGTCTTCCCTGTCTCTTACACGGACAAAGTAAGATAAGAGTTTCCCGGCAGTTTCCTGTGCACAAGCATACAGGAAAAGAGGCCACACCCTAACCAACCCCTTACATGACGACTGTTACCAGGTCAGGTACACAAGGCCCGGCAAAGAGTAGCAGTCCCTTTGAACTGCCCTCAAAGGTCTCCTGTCATTTATTCAACAGAAGGCTGTCGAGAGTCAGACACCTAGCCATTTTGACATGTACTGAATTTCCGAACATAGTGTTGCTAGGAAGCCAAGAGTCCTACTCTCATTAAAGGTCTGCTGTAAAGGGTACTGCTTTGCAGATACTGGCAGGAAAGAGAAGACACATTACAAGAGCTAAAGGTGACCAGCTTTATACAATGTATGTCATGGTAATATGTTCATATACAGCCCGGCAATACCACTCCCTCACTTTTCTCTACCCAGAATTCCTTCTCTCGCTACTCTCTTTCTGTGTGGTCCCCAGCCTGTCTTGCTGGATTGCTTTTTCTATAGGTACATCCCATTTTTTCAGCGCTGATATGATCCCGATACCTGAACAGAGGGTATTGGCCAATATGAGTGGTGATACCAGAGCTCTTTTTTTTAAACTAGTAAATACAAATGGAAAAAAAAATGTATGTCAAAAAAAGATTTGTTAGTTACGCTACTAGAAACCTCGTTTGTATATCTTGTTTTAAACTTTTTTTGAGACATTTGCAGTTCAAATTGAACATCTTTCAAGAAAGGATATACAAGTGGCAAGAGCTTAATATGCCCCACAGTTTTTCTCCCACTGGCAACCGCGTCACGTACACATTGTTGCGATAGCAGACCCTCGTATATCATGAGCTGTAGCAAGTGCTCAAAACAGCCCAAGATAGCGACTCCAAAATCACGCATTGCATCTTCCATATTCCTTGTGTTGTCTCACACAACTGCGTGTGCTTTGTTTAGTGGGATTTTACACTGAATGCTACTTCCACCTCTCAAAACCTTGTTTTTACCAAGATTGCAAATCAAATCAAAAGCTGTTGTTTTGAGTGCAAAATACTTCCAGATTGCACACGTTTTTTTTTGTTTTTAAGTTGCATTTGCTATTGTCACTCTATTATCTGTCCTTACACTCCTACTGCAAATGTTATGCACATGACATCACAGCAAGCGGAAGTCACTGTGCTCACATCCAGTGAGTGGCAAAACATCTGAGTGGCAGCGTTAACGTTCGGCTTGAATGCCGCTAGAGTTCATCCAAAATGGGAAAGAGCTGTCGTGTGACTGATTGTACAAATTGATTTAACAAGAAATATGAGCTATCTTTTTACAGACTGGTGAAAACTAAATAAGTAAGTATTAGACGTCGCATATGGCAGATACCGAATCCGTCTGATTAGGTGTAGATCAGTGCCAATACCAATCTCGAATATCGGATAGGTGCACCTCTACGTTTTACCCTAAAGGGTATCTACAGTATGTGCCTGGTCTGTTTCCCTAAGGCATCCCATAATGATAATGAATGGTGTCATTTTAGTTTACAGTTAAATGTAGTCTCTCAATAATTAAAAAAGAAAGAAACTGAGATGTGTCAGAGTACTATAACTGAATAAGTTCTCAGCATCAAACACAGTCATCCAAACTGCCTTAAATCTAACAATACACAGCTTAAGAAATTCTGCTGATTGTATAATTGTGTTGAATGTATAAAACAACACCCATAATTATTTAAATGTTTTGATGAGGTGTCTGGGAAAGCCATATACTTTTACTTTAATATTAAAAATAATATTTAATATTTTTTCAAGAACAAAATGGTAAGCAGTACAATTTTATTGTTTCAAAATTATTGATGCCTTCTAACGACGGCACAATGATATATTTTGATAAATTAAAACAATAACAGGTTTTGGAATCCAAAGGTGAACCATTTCCCCCCCAATTTAAAAAGTCATTCTGCCCTTTGTGCTGCTGCTTATATCTCTGGAATCTCAAGGACCTTCTCCCTCCCTCCAGGCTGGACCCAAACAAATGTCCATTCATTCATGGCAGTTTCCCATTAAGCCACACAAAGCTTTCTGTGTGCCCCCCAACAATTCCCAAACACATAAAAGCAGTCTAAGCTGGATAATGTCATGTTTTAGAGTCTTGTATGTTGAATAAGTAACAAAAAGTCCATTGCCATTTGTTGAGTTGTTAGGAAGGTGACAGCAGTCAGGTACTTAACATGAATTGGCCCAGTAAATTAAACAGTATAAATTGTTAACTTTTATAGGAATTTAACAGCAATTAATTGTAAAACTTCACTAACTTTACCATGAGTTCTCCCCCAATCCTTGATCTCTTTGTTCTGCCAACACCACAGAACAGCAGACAGCCCAGTGGTTGAGAAATGTGGTTTTAAAAGATATTCTGTTCCCTGTTAAACCAGCTTTAAAAGACAAGAAAAACAGAAAAGTCTATTCCTTCGCGTAAGCTTGGTTGGAAAGGTAGGTTGAAAATCATTTCTTTCTTAAATAGTTTCAGAATGATCTAAATGATTTTCTTTTTATGTTTTTGATGATACAAATTAATATGTTAACAATCGTGTTTTGATTAATTATTTATTGTTACAAACTTTTTATCGCACTTTAACCATTTTAACATCTATGGCTATGCTAACGTTACCATGCTCGACCTTTTGTGTGACGTGTTTGTATGTTACTATTAATTTGAGTTGTGTTACTATGGCGTAAGATCACTCTCAAAATACATGTGCATACTGAAAATTATCACAATTGTGCTTTTCAGTTTTCAATGTAATACAAGATAGAAATTGTGATCACTTAGGGTTTTAGAGTAATTTTTACAAATGTTCCTTCGTGAACTCGGTTACCCACAGGGCAACTTATACCAAGTCAATGCACACGTAAGTTGAAAACAAATCAACATCTACATCTGTCTCGATGTATGTCTAAATATTTAATGCTGTATTCTCTATTGTTGACCTTACAGCAACAGAGAGAATCCTTCTGCAAATGTTGGGGGAGTTGCAGAGCCAGGTCCAAGGTTCAAGGTTCAAGGTTGAACCTTGAACCTTGTTGTCTGTCACCTCCAGGTTTCCAAACTGTCACTGACTGGGGGTCAAACACTAAAGAAAACAGCCTGCAGGATCTGTGGAAAGGTGTTTGCTCCCCATTTGGCAGTTCATTTAAACTGGTGTGGCAGAGGGGACAAAACACCAATGAGGAATACAAACATCATAGATGTGATTATCCGTAAGTAAAACCAATGTTTAAGCAAAAGTAAAATTTGACCTTTCAGGATAAAGCTTTTATTCTAGAGGTTTAAACACAATATGGATTTAACCTCCCCATGCACGTTACATAATTCTTTCCCATAGTTATCATTGGTTTTAATGGCCAAAGTTGCTTTTTTTCAGACTGCAGTTAAAAAGTGAATCACAACGTAAAGGAATAACAATAAACTCACCTGTTCATGATTGACATTTACCATTTTATAAGGTCTAATGTAAGTGAATTGTGTCTGTTCTGTTTTTTAGAGTCTGCATTACGAAACCCACTGGTGTCTAGTCCAAATGAGGCTGAAGCTGAAACAGCCATCAAAGAGTGGCTCGTGACAGGCTGACCGGATGGGATGGGTCCCCTTCAGATTCTGAGAGACCTCGATCCGTCCCCCCCCACTTATTGGACAAAAAAACAGCATCTGCCGTCTTTGCACAAGGAAAAAATATACTTGGTCCCCCCCAATTCAAAAAAGTTCTTTACTTTCAGTATTTTTATTTTTCTGTTTTTTTTATTATTATTATTTTTGTAACATGTGCATTTTATATTTTGTTTTTTTTTTTAATAAAAGTTCTTTTAACGTACACCTTTGTATTTGTTTTATATATATCATAAATAAAATATATTAGTATCAATACGTGTTCAGCACTAAAGCAAACGTAGAAATAATTATTGGCAATCGTAGGATAGCAAGAGGGTCGGGGAATCATCGTGGAGTTTCACTTAGACGTAGGGTGACCAGATAATCCAGGTGATAATCAAAGTGTCCTCCCTGACATGGATTATCTGGTGACCAGGTCTTGGTGAGTCTGATTTGAACTGATTTGGTTCTTCACCAATAAAGACTTTGAATTAGGGTGAGCAGATAATCCATGTCAGGGAGACACTTTGAGCTACTTCGGGTTTTACAAACTAATTTCAAACTGAAAGGCTCCTGTGC
This sequence comes from Gnathonemus echidnorhynchus, assembly GCA_026776725.1. Taxonomy (NCBI): domain Eukaryota; kingdom Metazoa; phylum Chordata; class Actinopteri; order Osteoglossiformes; family Mormyridae; genus Gnathonemus; species Gnathonemus echidnorhynchus. Next base: position 21,461,197 of record JAODJU010000130.1, on the reverse strand, counting down.
TCGGCTAAATAGTTCAGCTCTTCTCGTGCTTTGACTGATTTGTGTCCTTGATTGAAAGACTCATCCAGCTCTTTCACATTAACTACACTAGTTACACATGCATGATAATAGGAGACTGACCAATTAGCACACAGTAAGAACTCAGTGCTCAAGTGAAATCCAGGTCTTTTTAATTGAAATGGTAATTTACAAATCCTGTCCTAGCTCTGAGTGTCCTCCCTGACATGGATTATCTGGTCACCCTACTTTGAATAAAGTGGCACAGATATGTGAAAAGTGTTGGTGAAGATGAAACAACCAATGTAAGTAGAAACCATGAGCGAAACACTAAAACACACACATTTCGGGGACTGTCAACAACAGACTTTGATTAAACAGAAGTTTAATCAAAACAAAACGCTGAAGCACAAGCTCTGCTAATCAGCATAACTAGGGTGGACTGAAAATCCACCACTTTATAAATGCACTGCCATCTAGTGGCCAGGAGGAATCCTGACAGTCACTCAAAGATAAACGAGTGGTCATATTTTTCCTTACATATATACATACATACATATACATAAATGACTCATTGTGGAGCTGCTTTTGCTGTGGTATTTCCAGGAGTATGAGTAATTTCTTCCATGCATCATGTCTGTATAATGTTAAATGATTGATATGGTTCTCCCGTTTCCAAACTATGTCTCTCTAGCGACTTCATAATAAGCAGCAGGAACTGTACAATTACAGGATTAACTATGCACACACACGGACACGAGCATTCATACATCCACTAAAGAAAGATCATAAATTACAAAATTCCAATAAATTCTGGTGTTATTTATTTATTCATTTATTGATTTCGTGTTTTACAGTGCAAGTCACTGACATTAATTTCGAAAGTTCGGTCAGCCTACCTGGCTATAGCTCTGTAGCATTTCTTACAAATCATACAAACGTGTGAACGGTATCATTTAATTTTTCAAATGTATGCTGTAGTTCATACCATAGTTATTTGCCTCAGTACCTGAACTTCACATTAGCATAATCACTATTTTTGTGTCATTTTAAATTAGCCTTAAATCGATCTGAACATTTGTACTTAACTGTGACCTTACAAAACGATGATTAGATGTTTATTTTTCCTTAAAGCATATGAGTTATGTTACTTAATCTCAGTTCCCTCATCATACCTCCTTATTTCAGGTTTTGTTTGCAGTGCATAGCTGATGTACTAAAACACATAGACAGAGTGGATATAATAACAATAACAACAACAACAATAATAATAATTATTATTATTATTATTTTAAATCATCGCTGACATCCTGTGTTGGAATGCATCCTGTCCAGCATGTAAAGTATAGTAATATCCTTTTAGCGAAAGCGATCGGCAAGTATACTTCTGGATAAAATGAAAATGCTATTAATCAGACACTGGTCGACCAAATTGGCATGCAGGGGTTTTACTGAACAACGATACTGAGGCTGAACCGCATCTGTACGCAGTTTTCTATGTAGTTTCCAGCTGACAAATTTACTTAATTTAATAGGATTAATATTCACCTCATATTAAACTTTCGACTGCACAACATGGAATATAACATCTCCATATTATTTGACAAGCAGTTGTTGGTTCATATCTAAGAAATTCTGAGCGGATGTGGTAGTGAGTAAGAGTTTTCATTCATTTCATTCATTAAAAAAAAACGAAAAAATGTATAGACTACCAGTGCAAGTTCTCTAAAATAAGAACAAAAATTAGTGTAACGGAAATCTAAGTCACGTGCCCCGTTTTAGTGTTATTAAGCAATAACGAGGCTACGAGCCCTAATATGCTCATCTTCTGCCGAAGTATGGTGAGGGAGCGAAAATGTGCCGGTTATATACTAAAGTTAATGAATTTCCAATCCATGCATTAAACATGGACAAAAGAGGAAAACCTTACCGGGATGTCGCTTTTCTCTTGTTGCAGCTTTTTTTTTTTCTTCAATAAGTCCCCAAAAATTTTTTTAAAAAGCTCTAATAGACAAAGACACCCAGATCTTGCGGCCACTTTTTGGAGAAGCCTTCATACATCGTCTAGCGTCCAGCTGGGAGGCATAGCCACCGGATTCTGATGAATGCCTGAAACGTTATTTATTGTAATAAGGCAGTTGTCCGCATCGCGGGCGACCCCTCGTGGTAGATTTTTGTTTTGCTTCCTAACATTAAAATCAGTATTAAATGGTGTCTCTAATTCTATGGAGCTAAATTAGGGCCAAAAGTTTCGTTAATTTGAAAAAAAAATCTGAAACTGAAAGTTCAAGTTTTACTG
>JAODJU010000130.1:21432832-21447489 GCA_026776725.1 Gnathonemus echidnorhynchus | reverse complement strand
CACGTGTTTTTTTTTTTTTTGAAGCAGTGTAAACGTTCTCAGCCATCTGCTGAGTGTTACAGCTCTTGGAAGGACGCGACCATCGCATCATGTCACCCTCTTGTTGAATTAGCAGGCCCTGTGTTGGCTGACAAAAGCCAGAGTCTCTGTCGTCGAGGAAGTGCTGAAGAGACAGTACAGCAGGGATGCTTACTTTAGTGCCATAATGTAAAGGGAGCCTTTGTTCATTGAATTCGAAGGACAGGTTCAGGGAAGCGGGGAGTTTTCTGGGCCGTCATATGAGAAGAAAAGCTCCGAGGGTGTTGCTGGTGTCATTAAACATGCTTAGTGCTAATCTGTCTTGTAGTTTATACTGTTTATAAGGCGCTGTCTTGGTGCGTTTTGCCTTCTCGCGCAGCGGCCCCTGTGGGATATGATGTTACCCCCCTAAAAGCTGTGTGTTCTCATGGCCACACATCCATACTCGCATGTGCAAACACGCACACACACACACACACACACACACGCATGTTTGTATTCATATCTTTATGGGGGCTCTCCATTCATTTCTACGGGCCTAATCCTAATCCCAACAATAACAACCTTAACCCCAGCCCTAACATTAACCATAAGTAATCAAATAAAATACAAGACGTTTGGCATTTTTAGTTTGATTGTAGTCACAGATTCTTGTAAAATACGAGTTACAGGTTTGCACAGTCCACAAATGAGCTGCTGTGTCACGTCGCTCGTGGCCTGGCCTGTGTCACTTCAGGATGCTTTCTGTCACGCCCCCTAATCACATCGTTATGCCATAAGGACATCATAACAACTAAAATCCAGTGCATTTGTCCTTGTCTTGCTTCTCAGGCTTTAATGAAGTACTGTGTTGAATACTAGAGTCTTATGTATCACTGTCTTATTGTCTGTGTGGATAATTCTAATTTTTCCTCCCCTACCTCTGTATGTGTCGTAACATTCCTCAGTGTGTATTGCTTTAATTGAATGAATCCTTTGTTTTATTATTCCTTTTTTCCTGTGTATGGCTGTAATGAATTGGTCTGTTTGCCCATTTTCTTGCATTCAGACTCTGGAATGTTTGATTGATTCTCCGTTTATCGCGAAAATATTTTCCCTTTGGCTTCCGTCAATTACAAGGAGGAATTCCGAAGAAGCCGCTGAACATTATGCATTTTTGAATCTATTAACCTCCCTCCCCCTCCGCCCCCAGTTCCTCACACTGTGGTTTCACACAGAGATCAGCTGCGGTTCTGAGCCTGAAGCACCCTTAAGCAGGTTCCAGCCCCCACTGCAGCCCCCCACCAGCCATCCACCCATGGGGCTTTGACTGTGTTTAAGAACCATGGCTTCTGGACTCTCGTGCCGCACGGAGCTAATTTTAATACGCATTAGCCGGCTTGCGCGCTTATTAATTTAACGCTAATAACATCTGGCCACAGAAGTAGCGCGGGTGAGACGGAGCTTAGCGCCGTGGTCGCCGTCCAAGATTGGCGAGTATAATACAGATTCCCACCGAGTCCAATATCCCTGGTGTTGGCAAACGGTTCTAAACGGAAGCACTTGAGGAATGCGTTTGCTGCATGACAGAGTTTGGCTAAAGTGCTAAATGCTTCTCGCACATTGGCCTTGTACGTGGAAATCTACTTCACCCTGCAACACGTCTGTTATTTGTGTGTAAAATATAAAATGTTTGTGTGTGTGTCTATGAAACAGATCTTTCCTAGTACAGTTGCTACTGGATATCAGCCAAAATTTGTCTTGTGAAATATTTGTTGTGACTGAGCAAAGTTCCCTGCCGTCCGGTGTTCAGTCACTGTATCTCTTGCGGTCCGGATGTGTGATGGCTTTTAGCCGAGACGTCGAATGTCAGAACTTGTCTCATGTTGTTTATTCATTCCAGTGCTTTAGCTTTCTCATGGCGACGAGTGTGAAAAAGTGTGAGAGCAGGAGGGGCTGAAAAAAATTATAAAACTTGACAAACATTTAAGGGATGTGGAGTCAGATATTCAGGTTGTAAAACCTAGAATGTGTGTTGTACCAGACATTCCAGTCCACTGACAAGAACCTCATTATCATAGACCCCCACCCCCACCCCCAGCACACACTCAGTGCTTCCGTTCATGTGTAGAAAAATGCAGCATTAATGATTCATCCCTTTCCTCTTATTTATTTTCTTTTGTCCCACCCGCCCCAATGCTTGTCCCCCCCCAGGTGATCATGCGCCGCAGCGGTGGCCCCCGGTGCTGGGGGGACAGGACCATCGCGGAGAGGAGGCTCCTGGGCATAAGCTGTGTGCTGACTCTCGCCCTTTTCGTGTGCATCGTCACACTCAGCTTCTACTACCAGAGGGGTGAGCCAAACTAGCCGATTCTACTAACCGCGCCATTTTAGTCCAAGCGACTAGCAAAGGTGCTTCCCACGCATGATTTATGCTGCTAAATCTTCAAGGGTCTCTGCTTCCACGGAGACGTCATAACGCCGCAGAGCCGAGCCAAAAACAAAATGTGAGGTGGTCACCTTTCATGCGTCTTTTATTTTCTTGTTTCTGGACGGAAACTCCGACAGCTTCCTGCTATTTAACATGAATAACCCAGCGTGCCTGAATGACAGGCCCAGAATAAGCCATACTCTGGCGCTGCAATTTCTCAGTTTGAACCTTGTGTGGCTCCTTTTGTGGTCAAAGTGTAGTTCATATGACATAGTCCTCAGTTTCTTCAAGCCACAATGACCTCTCACATTTTTTGAGTATAGTTCTTGACACGCTTGTGGTTTGTGTTGCTAAGCCATGTGAACACTGTTAACACCAATGTTAAGAGGTTGGTTTCCATGAGTTAAATACTTGTAGAGTTCATTCCCACTTTATGCTCAGACATAGTTGCCTCCCAGCTATAAAATATACCTGAGGTCTTCCCTTGCGTTGTACAAGTGCACAGGCATAAATGTGTAGATATGAAATGGCTTTAATAAATGTTTTAAAACGAATGGAAATGCAGGCGATCTCAGGTGATCCCACTCAAGTATCATCTGAGAAGCAACTCCCTGTCGGAAGAGTTGAAATGTGCACTGATTATTAAAACCTTGCCCCCCTCCCTTCCCCAGCTGAAAGGTCACACTGGGCTTGTATTTTGGCTCTGAGGACTTTCTGAAAAGGTGGCCAAAGTCCACAGCAGGCTGCTCTGTGATTTTTTTTAGAAATCTGGATAGAGCATATTCCACTTTCCATCCCCTGGCAACTCGAAACTTTGCCTCCAGCTGTGACCGTGTTTCAGTGGCGTATAATTGTCCACATGGGGTAGCGGAATTCGACGAGATGAAAACCGCTTCTGTCGCAATCCTCATTCGGTCATATGACACAGCACTGCGGCTTTTGGTATTTAGAATTTTCGTGCCACTTTACAAGAATTTTCTGAGAAATTGCCTCTCAGTAGAGACATCTCCAGGTTTATATATATATATATATATATGAAGTATTAAAACATTTTCTTTCATAACAGAATGTAAGTCAACATGCAGCAGCTTTCAAATCATAGAATGAAAGAACGCAGGATGACATGCCACGGTCGCATGGCTGCAGGGACACAGCAAGTCACCTGCATAACTTAATTTTACTGTCAGGTTGTCTTTTTTTTAAGTGATGCTTCGTTAATCCCCATGGGGTTTTTTTTTCCCTGAGACGAGCATGCAAGTGAGAGGATGCTTGGGGGTCACGGCACAGGGTCAGCCTGCACTTGGCACCCCTGGAGCTGGGGGGGGGGGGGGGGGGGGGGAAGTGCCTTGCTCAAGGGCCCACGGACATGTGACCACTCTGCCAAGGCTGGGCTTGAACCGGCGACCTTCTGATCACGGGCACAGAGGCTTAGCCCGCTGAGCCAGACACCACCATTAGCATGTGCTTTAATCTCCTCTATGTTACCTGTTCCCTTTCATGATCAGGTCACCCCAATCTCTGCTTGTCCGAGGCCTGTGTGACTGTGGCCAGCACAGTGCTGGGTGCCCTGGACACCTCGGTGGACCCCTGTCAAGACTTCTACAGCTATGCCTGTGGGGGATGGATGAAGAACAACCCCCTCCCTGATGGAAAATCTCGTTGGGGCCCTTTCAGCAGCCTTTGGGAGCGCAACATGGCCGCCATGAAGAACCTGCTGGGTACGTTCAGCGTACCTTCCGTCATGGCTTGTGGCCTCTCAGATGGATAGTTCTTATTGTTCTTGCTGGTAACTCTACACCCTTCAGATTTCCTTGAAGGTCTTCTTCTAATTGGCTTAAATCTCCATCGGAAACCCCTCCCTTCAATGACTACTATCCTCATGTTATACACACCCCTTACTGATCACCCTCAAGGCCCATCCGGAATCCTCTTCCCTCTCCCCCTGCTATCGTCTTTTATTTAGTCTGCTATCAGTCAGGGGGTGTTGAAGGTGACCGCTTCTGAAGGTTCTTTTGTGCTCTCCAGAGAACACCAGCATGGAAGGGCTCAGCAAAGCAGAACTTAAGGCCCAGAGGTATTACCAGGCTTGCATGAGCGAGGCCAAGATCGAGGCGCTGGGTGCACAGCCATTACAGGATCTCATAAATCAGGTGTGATATCGGTCCAGTCTGTGGAGAAGCCAGTTCTCATCCCAGCTGTCGGTATCTCTGATGGCAAACGTTGTGGGTTTTAGACTGGTGGCTGGGCGTTGACCGGCCCCTGGGATAAGGACAACTTCCAGGAGGTTTTGCGCACAGTTTCTGCTCGCTACCGCACCTCGCCTTTCTTCACCGTGTTTGTCAGCACGGACTCCAAAAGCTCCAACAGTAACATCATCCAGGTAAGGAGGTCAGCCGTGGCATACAGGCAGAATTACCACCTTCTCAGATCAATTGAAAGGCATTCAAGATATGTTCCCATGGCAACCTGGCAAGTGTCATTCACCAGTCACAGCACCTCTGGCAGTGTTTATTGATCCAAGCCAGTTGTTAGTCTGCAAGAATTTTCACAGTTGTCTGCCGTAGTTCTTTGTGGGTCAGCACGTGATCCCCCCCCCACCACCCTCTCTGACAGGTTGACCAATCGGGACTGGGGCTTCCTTCACGGGATTACTACCTCAACAAGACGGCCAACGAGAAGGTCTGTGGAGAATTTTAGATGTTCATTGGGGTTAAAGCTTTCAGAAACTTGGATGTCATTTTAGGCATATTTATGGTCAGTTTGGACATTTTTTGGAAAGCGCTCTTCCCAAGGGAGCTAGATGCTTTAAGGATTCTTTTTTTTTTTCCTTTATAATCGTCCCACTTAATTGCATTTTCTAACATGAATCTGGATGCTGTGTTAACCCCAAACCTCATAACTGTCTAAATGAAGCCACATGGGAAAGCGACTGTCTAACCTTACTGGTGGAGATAAATAAACCTGCCTTATCCTCCGTGACCATCTGCTTCTTCCTGTTATGTGCCCATAGTATCTGAAAGCCTACCTGGACTTTTTGGTGGAGCTGGGGATTTTACTCGGCGGGTCTGAGGAAACATCGAGGACGCTGATGCAAGAGATGGTGGACTTCGAGACAACTTTGGCCAACATCACTGTGCCGCAGGAAGAGCGACGTGATGAGGAGTTAATCTACCACAAGATCCGAGCGAAAGAGCTGGCGGTGAGTCGTGTGTAATTCTGAGTGCGGCTGGCTTCACATGACCGCCCACAGGGCTGGGAGGAAGCTGAAAGCTGCTGCAAAAAGGCAGCTGATGTTTAGTTCAGACTTGCAATGAAGGAAAAACCTTGCAGATTAAACTTTGGTCCTCAAACCGTGCCGTTTTCCCATGGTACACTGCAAGGCATAGAAGCGGTTTCATTACATTGACGCCCGAGTTCCAGAACCTGGTCCCGGTTTACGAGTCCCTGGGCTGTCTGGACCTGGAACTTTCGTAGCTCCGGGTCAGTTTTGTGTGTCACTTTCACACTGCACAACAGGAACCAGGAGCTTTATGCTAAATAAACATGGGAGATGGAAAAAGTTTGCAGGTTAAACTTCACACATGATTTCATACGAAACTAAACCGTCACGCAAAAACAATGGAGGATGAATAAGTTGTTTTGTTAGTATAGTTAGTTACTGGAGGGATTGATCGAGATCAAAATGGGACACTGCCTTTTATTTATATTTTATTTATGACCCGTGATATGTTCACGATCTTATTAAATCTGGCCTGCAGATTTATCTTTCATTTTCCACAGAATAAAAAAGACAATGTAACATTATCCCACTAATGAGCACTGGAAAGTTTCACCGCCGCCACCGGCGATATTAGACAAAAGTATATTGGTTAGCGACTGAATTTTTCAATGCAGAAATATGCAGACTCAAGTAGGGCTGCAATGATTCATCGAGTAACTCGAATAACTCGATTACAAAAAATCCTCGATGCAAATTCTTTGCTTCGATGCTTCGTGTAATCCGCACGACTATGTACTGCTTGGTGATCATCACTCGGAGGATTATTACTGTCGCACAGTGTACGTACACTGCATTACGTGCAGCGGGTTTGATTTCATGGCGCAGTGGAGGTAGACAGGGAAAATGGCGAGGAAAGTCAGAGAAAAAGACGACTTGTTATAAAAAAGTATAACAAGATTCAGCCCAAGCTGCCCCTATTTTTCCACAACAAAAACACTGATAACACAACAGCAGTGAAAATGATGCTGTCGTAGTTTAATTAGCATGGAGTTGGAGTCTGTCTGTACACTAACAGCAAAGAGACGGTTCCGTTACAGAGATGGTGAACTCAGGTGGAGTGAAGGAAAACAACAGCAGTGCTTGTAATCGCTGCTAAACCTTTACTGGTAAAGAGCTGGCGAGAGCCCTTATTCAAACCAGCTGTTCAACAAGCTGAAAGGTGAAGAAAAGCCATGTTTTCAGCTGCTCCCACCCACCTCCATTTGTCTTCCACATCAGCAAGGCTACAGTAAAGCTATACAAGTTAAAATAGAAGCTGTTTGTATGCAGATAAACTGTTAGCTTAGTTTGACACAATATTTAAATTTGGCAGCTTGCAGCTGGCTGACAGCAGCCATCACACTTTGTCGCGGTGAGTCTAAAGGGGAGCGTGGGGTTTAGATCTATTTCAAGGCTTTAGTAATTTTAAAAGACCATTTTAATTTATGCCTTAGTTAGATATATATCTTACCTTTTCAGTAATTTTATTTGACATTTTATTAATTTTTGCATTTAAGAAAGTGTTTTCTTAAAAAATAAAACAATAAAACAAATATGTACATAAATGCACTAAAAGGGTTTAGTTCTTTTGTCAGTTGTTGTATGGAGTTCAATAATTAAAAATGTTCCTAAAAAGGAACAAAAAGTTGTTCATTTTAAGAGACCCGTCTATTTTTTCTTTTTTGAATAGTTACTATTGCTCTTTAATAAGACAAAAGTATTTCTACTCCAATTACTCCATGGAATAATCGATAGAATACTCGATTACTAAAATGATCGATAGCTGCAGCCCTAGACTCAAGCAAAAAATGTATTAATTGATGCTTTAAATGTAATTAGGATACAAAAATAACTCCATATGCTAAATTTATGCCCCGTTGCATCTATTTCTGCATGACTTGAGTTAGAGTCGGTGCTTATTGTCAGTAAGCTATCCCTGTAAACTCTTCTCCAGTAGTCTGTGTTTGAACAAAAAGTTCCTAGTCTGGAGCAGGTACTGAAAAAGGGTCCTGGAAAGGCCTCCTGAGTTCCTGCAGTCTGAACATGACAAATGTCCCTGGTTCTGGAAAAAGGTGCTGGTTCCAGGAAAGTTCTTGTGTGAAAATGACTGATGGAGATGTATCCCATTTTTTGGGGCCGCTTTAATAACTCTGTTCGTCTTCTCTACAGACGCTGGCCCCTGCCATTGAATGGATGCCTTTTCTCAAAGAAGTATTTGCGCCAGTGGAGCTAAACAACTCTGAGCCTGTGGTGGTGTATGCTAAGGAATACCTGGAGAAAGTCTCCAACCTCATCAACCACACCAACAAGAGGTAGCACAAGGAACCCCCTGTTCCACAGCACATCATATGTAGCCGCCTCTATGGTTAACTTGTCTAACTGGCAGTACATGGGCACTGCTGCAGTGTAGCACTGGATATAATACTGGTACCAAAATAATACCACCGCAGTATCTCTGAAGGGAGTCCAGTGGTCACCTGATCGGGCTGTACTACCCAAAAGAATAGTGCATCGGTAAAATACATGAACTTCACACCTTTTTTTTTGTATTACCCTAAATGAGCCTCTGTTAAAGATGCTTTAATTTGTATTATTTCACCGGTGACATCAGGCTTGTAAATGTGATGGGGTTTGCTGTGGATATGCAAGGTCTAATGCACGATTATAGTTCCCTACTCATCACCTCCCTCATGCTGTCATGGAAGTTATGAAAATTAGGGAAAAATTACATGAATAATATTCCTAAAATTTGCTGTTTGGCAGAGTATTCCATAATTTTTGTTTTAACCACGTGATGTTCAACTCCATTAACTACTCCGCATTGACACAGAGGTCTTTGAACTCTGGGGACTGGATTTTGCAATCCAGCCCTGGCTCTGTACCTGCTCCTTTCCCATGTTTCCCCGGTGGGTTTCCTCTGGGATCTCGGATTTCCTCCTGGCGTCCAAAGACACGCAGTTCAGGAAAACCGGTGCCTCTGAATTGCCCCAGAGCATGACTGCGTGAGAATACTACACCCCCCCCCCCGGCCCGGCCAGCCTCGTATCCTGGCCCTTTCGTGGCCGTATGTAAGCTCAATGAATGAAATGCGACTTCCGTCCCGGAGAGTTCCCCTCTGACCTTGGTGGCGGACACAGGATGCGCTCATGAGCTTCGCTCCTGGTTACGTCTGGGTCTGCCAGTGAAGCTGAACTTGCTTCCTTATGTCAGGCAACACGAGGAGTAATGTGGCTTTGCCCTCTGATGTCCTTGAGTCAAGTGGATCCCACTCTGAATTACATCATCCTACACAAGCAGTTTGTTGCAGGAATCTTACCAAGTCCTGCCTAACATGCACGCAACTCTGTCCAAGCATCCAAACCTGTTCATGTACAGAAAGAGTGTGTCCCACCCATGCATTAAGAGTAATGTGTGCTTCATGAACCATGTGATTCAGGCCAACCTGGTGCAAAACGTCTAGTCACGGTCTCCATTCCTGATCCTTGAAACACAGGCACATCTACTGAATAGCTCCGGTAACAAGGCTGACAGGTTATCGCTGTTCATGTTATATTGTCTAAGAGCACCTGCTTTGCATGTAGACAAATATCGTGGAATATAGTGACTAGCATGGTAATGTTGGCATGGTAATCGGTCCTCTCCGCAGCCTCCTCAACAACTACATGATAATGAAGGTGGTGCGAAAGATGGTCTCCATCCTGGACCAGAGGTTCCAAGATGCTGAGCAGCGTTTCTTTGAAGTTATGTACGGAACCAAGAAGGTGAGCAATGGGTGATCAGGGAGCTTCTGGGGATGGAAAGCAGACACTACAGAATGGTCTGACTGATGACCCACCCCCCGATTTGCTTATCCTAGTTCCTGTACTCAGTTTTGACTCCACACATATGAGATTCTGTGAGAGGAAGTTGAGAGCCCAGATTGGAGTGTCCTGCTGATTTAATAGAGGAAGGGCTCTTATGACAGAGGGCTCTTGAAGAACGTGCTTTCAAGTGACTATTGGGCTGTTGTCTGTATGGCTTTGTCCCAAAGCCTAACCTGGAGTCTCTAGACTGGGTGCATTTTATTCTGTCAAAAGTTAATTTGTTTCTGTAATTAAACAGATTCTACTTTTGGTTAGCTGTAGTCTCTGGGCACCAGGATTCCCACTCTGCTGGTTTGGTCAGCTTTGAAATTGTTTGGCTGTGATCCAGTATAGGGGCGGGGGGGGGGGGGGGGGGGCGTATCGCATAGGGCTTTAGTTTTCGGGGCACATTACCGGTGCTCTTCACGCAGCTGCTTTACAACTTCTACACAAAACCAAATCAGAAATAGACCAGGACACCGTGTTTGACAGATTGTAATTTTAAAGGCAGCACACCAGGCATGTTTAGATGATCCAGACTCCTGCTGTGTGACCCTTTATATATTAATGGCATGCATGTCCGCAACACAACTGCAGGCAATAATAATCCATGCTAAACATTGCAGGTGACTTATCCTAAAGATTAAGGCCTCATTCAGGGAAAAGGTCACAGCACAATGAAAATCTAAAGTATATGTTGGTGTTTGTGCGCTACGTGGGAGTATAGTGTATCAGCTGATGGGGATTCTGCGATGCCAAAGGTAGGGGGGTTAATATGCAGCCTCAGTGTTAAATCAGCGTGTATGTTGACTAGATATTCTGCAAGGGCATCACTGCTAGTCTCATGTGGCTGGTTACAGTGCCAGTGCAAGCAGGACTGTGCGTTCACCATATGGACAAAAGCATGTGGACATCAGTTTGTCCAACATATCAAGCAATATGACGTTGGTCCACCTCCTGTTGCTGTATTAGCCTGTACAATTTTGTGAATTAGATGGACCATTCCCGGTAGGATATGCTGCCGTTCGGGTTGGGTATTGGTGCTGGATCTGGTGGATCTTCCACGTAGCATGATTTCTGTTAGCTACGTGAACTTAAGCTAGATGCCATGACTGTCCAATAGGAATGCCCCTTAACCTAAACTCTTAGGGGTCAATCATGACCCCCCCCCCCCAGTCCCTTTTCTTTGAGTTTGTGGCCTCCCATTTAACGACTGAACTCGCTCCCATACCCTCCCATTCACACGCAGCTGGCCAAGGCAGAAATTTGGCAAACTGACCTTCTCTGTAACGAAGCTTTTTGCTGCCAGTATTTTGTTGTTGGACGTTGAACGGCTGTGTGCTTTTAATCGTACAGGAAGTCCCCGGGTAGAGAATGTCTGACTGAAGGACGACTCACACTTTGGCTTCATTCTTTCCTAAATACAATGGTTTGTAATAACAAATGCAGATACTACTTTTCGATGCTTGTGAAACCATTACATGGCTTCAGTGTTTCGGCAGCTTAAAGTACAGTAGGGTATGTATGTAGTTACTTTTGTTATTACTGGTATAATAATGAATTAATGATAGTAATTGGGGGCAGCATGTGGCTCAGTGGGTTAAGCCTGTGTGCCTGGAATCAGAAGGTTGCTGGTTCAAACCCGACCTCAGTACGTCTGTGGGTCCTTCAGCAAGGCCCATAACCCCCAGCTCCCTGGGCGCTGCTCTACAAAGGGCAAGATGAGGGAGGCGTAAAGACAATTAATAAAGTATCAATTATTATTAATGTGATGTTTTTTTCTGATTTACCTACAAATTGAACTTGGACAGACTTTGGGGACGGGTCTCGTTCGTAACCTGGGGGCTGCCTGTACACATATCCCCAGTGAATGGGTGTGTCCACGTACCTTCGGCCATATAGCATAGGAGTTGGTGCCGTGCCTGATGTGTGGGGTGGGAATGAGCAGATACAGCGTTCGTGCTAATCTGTGGCGTCTCGCGTTTCAGAGCTGCACGCCTCGCTGGAAGGTGTGCGTCAGCGACACTGACAGCGCCCTAGGCTTCGCCCTCGGAGCCCTGTTCGTCAAAGCCACCTTTGCCCATGACAGCAAGGCCATCGTGAGCATCAGCCCGACCCCGGCTCTGACCCGCTGCTCCTCCATGACTGAGCCGCTAAAGGCTAACTGGCAGTAGACAGTGCTGATTGCTCTTTCCCCCTGTCTCAGGCAGAAAGCATGGTTTCAGAGATCAAGCAGGCCTTTGAAGACAGTCTCCAATATGTAGGCTGGATGGACGCTGACACCAAGAAGGCAGCAGAGGAAAAGGTAGAAGAAAAGCTTCTCTTTCCACTTTTTATGGCCTTTTTTTTCATTTCCCTTTAAACTGGAAACAAGTTCTGATGTTCCTTTTAACAAAGAATGAAACTGATTATTTCTCTTATTTCTTGACATTTACTTTATAGGAAGTGATGCCTTATGAGTAATTTCCTTATGGGAAAAAAGGTGTAGCTCGCTTATGTAACTTGTTGGCGCCTCCTGGTGTTTCCATCGTGCAACTGATTATATAATTATTTCTTTTTTTTTTCTAGGCAGATGCTATTTACAACATGATAGGATATCCAAAGTTCATCATGAATCCCACTGAGCTTGACAAAGTATTCAGTGATGTAGGTACATGTTTTCAGAGTGGAATATTTAATTGAATATTTATTTTTTTTGTCTTATGCTTATAGAGTAGGTAAGAAATTGATTATTGCTTTTGAAAATCATATTCAGGACAAGTTTTGTGGGGATTAATTGTCTTTGTAAAAGGCCATTTAAACAAGGTACAAGATAACAACATGTAAATGGCAAACTACAAGACAACCCATTGTCAGGGAGTAGTAGGATGGTAAAGTCTAACTGGTTTTCCACTGCAGCTGGAGGTGGTGTCAGACCTGTACTTCCAGAACGTCATGCAGTACTACAACTTCTCTGCCAGGGTGACCGCAGACCAGCTGAGGAAAGCGCCCAATAAGGACCAGTGAGTTTGCACAGTCCACCAGTGCACAAAAGAGATTCCGCTACTGGTTGAGTTCCCAAAACCAGGCCCATCTCCCAGGAGCTGGATTTTATTTTGAATAAAGCTGTTAGTTGATTCTGTTCGGCGATGATGTGTAGGGATTTGTAAACCGAGATCAGAGAGCTGCGAATGTTCATGCATTTAAGTCTTTAATTTGGGCATTGAGAACGTAGGGTTTGGTCAAAAGAGACATCGAATCTTGCTTTCATATGTCTGCTGAAACGGACAGCAGGTGGTGTAGTGGTTCAGGGAGAGAAATTTGTAACCCAGTTCCCAGTTCAAGTTACATCAGTAAGGTAGTTTACCGCAATGGCTTAAGGAAAATATACAGTTTTGTGAAAATGTTACTTTGGATAAAAGCCTAAAATGGAACAAACTTGATATTGCTGAGAAATGAGAAATTTTAATGGTGTAATTGCCCCCCAGCTCCCCAGTTTAGTATGTGCAGGATTAGTATTTACAGTTCGCTGAATGTGTGCCAAGAATCTTGCTTCCGGTAACCCTGACCTCATAGGTGGAGCATGACCCCACCCACAGTGAACGCATATTATAACCCCACCAAGAATGAGATGGTCCTTCCTGCTGGGATACTTCAGGCTCCGTTCTACAACAAGGCCTGGCCCAAGTAAGTCCATTTCCGGAAAGGTCCTGGAAAGGACTTAGAACAGCAAATGGAATGGTTGCTTATTTAGTTCCCAGGAAGTCTATTTAGTAGAAAAAGAAAATGAAATGTAAGTAAAATGGCTAACAGCAATGGTCCTAAAATAAAATGGTGGCTGATGCAGATGATTATAAGATTTAATGTCTGTTCAGGGCTTTGAATTTCGGTGGGATTGGCGTCGTCATGGGCCATGAGCTGACGCATGCCTTTGATGACCAAGGTAAGCCTTCCGGAATCAGTCCAGCAGATCAACATTAACAAATGAGCTTTGACTCTTTGTTTCCATGACAAATAGGTGACGAAGTTGTTTTCGGACGACGGGCAGATGATTAATGCATGAGGAAGTCGAGCACATTCAAGTTTCAAGTTTTATTTGTTGCATACACAAACATGCACTGTACGTGTGTGTAGTGAAATTAGGGCGACCATATTTTGCTTGCAAAAAAGAAGGCGGAACGCAAAAAGAGGCGTCAAAGCGACACAGATATGCACAGAAAGTGTTCGGAATGTAGAAAGCAAATGTTAAGCTGAAACAAAGTGAAATCCCAGACATTTCAGAATTTTTTTGGTTCGTATCATCACCCTAAAAGAAATGCTTTTTCTGCATGCTTCATGTACTCAAAGGGGAAATATGTAACACAAAGAAAATTCCACACAAGTGGGATGTAATGGGGTGTGTCCTGAAGGCCTTGAAAATGAGCATGTTAATGTTTGAACAGAGGTCTGTATCACAAGGCAGGATTTCCTGCTAAGCCGGATAACTTGTCAGATTTAAGGTAGTCTGGGCTAAAGGTAAGTGAAGAAGTCCATTTAGCCCAGGCTACCTTATATCCAACACGTTATCCAGCTAAGGAAGAAGTCTGGCTTTGTGATGGAAATCCCAAGTTGCAGAGGCAAGCGAGCCCTGGGCTGACGTCAGTGTGTTTTTGTCTCATGGCAGGGAGGGAGTATGACAAAGATGGTAACCTGCGCTCCTGGTGGAAAAATTCATCAGTGGAGGCCTTCAAGAGGCAAACGCAATGCATGGTGGAGCAGTACAGCAACTACAGCGTAAACCAGGAGCCCCTGAACGGCCGTCATACACTGGGAGAGAACATAGCCGATAACGGAGGCCTGAAAGCCGCCTACAAGGTGGGGGGTGTGGTGTTCGGGGTACTGAAGGGGGCGCACCGCAGGAGGAGTCTGAACCTGTTTAAAGGCCTGGGTACAGTTCCTCTATATTACTGAGTAGTGAGGGCGTGTTCCTCTTTATATTACTGAGTGGTGAAGGGGTGTTCCAGTTTATATTACTGAGTGGTGAAGGGGTGTTCCAGTTTATATTACTGAGTAGTGAGGGCGTGTTCCTCTTCATATTACTGAGTAGTGAGGGCGTGTTCCTCTTTATATTACTGAGTAGTGAGGGCGTGTTCCTCTTTATATTACTGAG
>JAODJU010000130.1:21420098-21432732 GCA_026776725.1 Gnathonemus echidnorhynchus | reverse complement strand
TATTACTGAGTAGTGAGGGCGTGTTCCTCTTTATATTACTGAGTAGTGAGGGCGTGTTCCTCTTTATATTACTGAGTGGTGAGGGCGTGTTCCTCTTTATATTACTGAGTGGTGAGGGCGTGTTCCTCTTTATATTACTGAATGATGTGGGGCTGTTCCACTTTATATTACTGAGTAGTGAGGGCGTGTTCCTTTATATATTACTGAGTAGTGAGGGCGTGTTTCTCTTTTTGACGACTCTTTTTGAGTCGTGGTGTCGGTGCACTTTTTGTTACCGAGTAGTGTGGGACTTCTCTTACTAAGTAGTGTGGGGCTCTTGCTTTCCCTGCTGCTTTGGGTTATTCTGGTCTTACCGCAGCACCCTGAGCGTCTCCTTGCCACACAGCCTCATCGGCCAACAACAGGTGGAGCAGGGTGATACAAGTCGGCCTCTGGAAACTGTCATACTCTGACATTCTTTCCGTTGGAGGAAAGGTCGTAGGTCACGGAGTTGGCCAGCCAGGCGTGTGGTCCAAGTGAGCGACGTGTGTGTTTTGGGGGGGGGGGTGAATCTGGGACACTTCGACAGTGACGTACACAGTCTTCATAGGTGCCTGGGGCTTCCATGCGAAGGACATAACTGGTCTCCTGATGTTTTGCAGGCTTATGAGAATTGGGTGAAGAAGAATGGGGAGGAGAAAGGACTTCCTGCCCTGAAGCTTACGAACCGCCAGCTCTTTTTTGTCGGATTTGCACAGGTTTGTGACCCCCTGTCCCCCTGTCGCCTTCCACTCCAGCCTGCCTCTAAGCCACACCGACGATGCAAATATTGCTGGGTGCCTGAGAGCAGAAGGCTGCTGGGTTTCTGCTGTTCCTCTAAGTCTCTGGTATGGAACAGAGTGATTTAACAGGCTGAAAAGAGGGCAGATCAACATAAATGTCTTTCACAATACTCCAAGCCATCTATCTTTCCCTGTTCAACATATTTGAAGTAATTGCCAGGTGACATTCTGGTCATGGGCACAGAGGCCAAACACTCTAACCCCCCTCCCCCCAAAAAAATAAATCCACCAACGTTCAATTGGTGTGTTGTTGCTGCATAAATGGTGGGAATATGCATGGGAAATTGTAGGGACAATTTGAAATTTTAGGATAAAACACTTGACTGAAGACTGCCTCTATTGTATTTTGTACATAAAACACCATAAACTTGAAATGTCAGGGAAGAGTCGTACTTCTGTTTGGGGGGGGGGGGGGTGGTCTGTAGTTACACATGGAGAATTACTGAATAATGGAGTGGCTAGGATAAATACTATTTTTTTTTATTTCAATTAATTTCCTTGTTAGATGGTTACAGTAGGATCCACAAAAATCTGTCTTCTGTGTGTTTTCTTTGAAGGTGTGGTGTTTAGTACGCACCCCAGAGAGTTCGCACGAAGGGGTCATCACCGACCCACACAGCCCATCCCGCTTCCGTGTCATCGGGACCGTATCCAACTCACTCGAGTTCTCCAAGCACTTTGGTTGCCCGGTTGACTCCCCGATGAACCCCAGGAGCAAGTGTGAGCTGTGGTGACAACGTGATGCCACGCCTGTCCTGTCCTACACCCCTGCCCCCCCCCCGCTGGACATGGACCTGTGACGGCAAAGTCCGCATGCCAGAGCCTCAGCCCGACACCCCCAATCCCACCCAAAGAGCCTCACAGTGTGCCTTGCCTTGCACCTCGGAGTTCCCATTCCTCTCTTAATCTCAATTTTATTTTTTCCCCAAAACTGTTTTTCCCTAATGGGGGGTCTGTGAATAGGTTTCTCTTAAGAAGAGAGACGGACTAAACACTGGAAAACTGCCAGAAGATGGAAAAAGATATGAAAATCTTTGCCTCTTTAGTTTCGTGAATAAATGTTAGTTTCTTTTTTTATCCCTTTTCTTGATAGGAGGTCATATTTATTTTCTTACATCTCACGTTTTATAGTCTTTTGCGTATGGACTCTTTTTACATAAAGGTTTTTACGAGTAGTTTTCTCTCACGAATCAAAATGTGTATGACTGCCTTAATTAAGTAGACCCAATTATTGATTTGCCCGTTTTAAAAACAAAAGTTGATTTACCTTAAATGCCAGTCACTGAAAATGGTATTGTTGACCTTGCCTCTTGAGAAAAGATCACCAAGGGCGAAATGGGTGCAATTTTGAAAATCTAGGAACATTTTCTTTTTTTAACGTATGGAAATACCAGGTATGGCTTTAGTCCTGTCCGATTTAATTGGTTTTCATAAATTATTTCTCTTAAATGTAACGTCAGATTTCATTCGCGAAACACGCAATGCAATTTTTACAATGAAGGGAAAACGGTCCAGGGTGGAGTTGTATGTGTATATAGTTATTTTTATTTCTCATTAAAATGACGGGTGGCTATTTGTCACCACAGCTACAGGTTGTGATCACTCAAAATATATTTGTGTGTGTATATATTTGTCTAAAAACTATATGAATATTCACCAGTTCCGAAAAAATATATATTGTTATATATATTGTTCGATGCTCACTGTAGTAAAATCCGTTTTGTTCTGTGAAGAAAGTTTGGGAGAAGATTATGCATTATGCATGTCCCAGAATGAGACTGGCCTGATGGAAATCTGACTGTTCAGTAGAGTCTACAGCAGGGTTGCCAGCTGTCACACATCTGGCGTAACACTCACACTTCCAGACCCTCACGCAAAAAATCTTACGGCAAATCTATGTTACTCCATTATAAACCTAAAATTAGCCACATCAAAAGCGTTGGGATGGTGTACAAACCCTACAGACTATTTACAAGGTAATAAAATTATTACATACATGTATATGTGTGTGCAGACTTGTTTCGAACTGAAAATCTACTCCAGCACGCTGATCAGACTTGGCAACCCTGCTACAGGCATTACAACTACTACTACTTTTTAAGTGTTATGTAAGCGCTTTATTGTTCGTGAAACCCGAAACTGCAAAATAATGCTCAGGAATCTTTATATATAGGGCCTACATTTTTTTTTTTTTTTTTAAGAATTACGCATCTTAATGGCAAGTGGTGATTTTTGTTAGCGGGTTTATTTGATGGTTGAATGTTAACACTTGACAAAATTTTTGCCCGAATTAAAGTAGCGCTTTCCCAGAGTTTTATGTCGTCTCTTGCGTAAAAATTTAGACGTTTATTTGGGTTAAAATGTTATTCACATGTAAAAGATATTGCCCAGTTTGAAATGTTGCCGCTAGATGTCGCTGCTGCGTTAGAAACAGCTGCCTGGTCGTACACCTGAACGCAATGCATCCGTCTTTTAACCGCGTAACCTGGTCAATGTCTTTCACTTTGACAAGATGCCAGTCCACTGCAGAGCACACGCACAATTTAGAGACACCGATTAGTCACATACAGAATGGAGGTGGGATTTGAACACTCGGTCTTGGAAGTGTGATACACCATGCCACCCATTCTATCCACCCAATAAATATAACAACCAGGGCTGGGTTTCCCAAAAGCTCCCGTTAGCAACTATGCTTTTGGGAAACGCACCCGAAGGTGGTCGGCGTCGGTGGAGTCTGGAGCCCGTAGCAGACAGCGCAGGGTAAAGCTAGGGTGCAACACTATCGTTATAGGAAAAAAAAAAGAGTTGGTAATCCGTGCTGTCGATTAAGGCCGGACATGCCCGAGTCGACGTCACAGCCTTTCGTCGGAGGTCTGTCGAATACTTCCGGAAAAAGCCGACGTTTTCCGAACCGTCCGTCCTGCCGGACTGCTGGAGGCGGTCGCAGCGCCATGTTAAGCGGAGCGTCCGACCTCGGCGCAAAATGACTTTAAATTCTACCGCTGGCCGAGAATAAGTGTTACGCAGCTCAAGAAGGAGACGCCAGCAACAGACCCTCTGGGAGCAGCACCGATCCGGGTCCGCGGAGATCCGGACAGAGAGGGGGAAGACGACCCCCCCCGCCACCGTCCCCATGCAGATGCAACACCGATATTAAGCGACTTTCCATTAAAAAAAGGCTTTCATTGCAGGGATTAAAGGCCGCCTCCGGGAGCAAACCGCCACTGTGCTTTTATGCATAAATACCGGCAAACTGCAATCTGTAGATACAACTCTAGATAGATTGGTATTTATTAGACTTTTACCCCCTTTTGTTAATTTTTTTGCAATGAGTTTGCCGCCGCAGAAAGCGGCACCGAAATCCGCCGCCGCAGTAAGTGGACCGGGAGCCGGCCCGTCTCCAGCGGGGCAGCTGCGAGCCTCCCTGACCTCCGTGTCTCTGCCGCCGGGAGCCCCGGCCGCTCCGCCACCCGCCGCACCGCCGCACCAGTATCCTTTCAATACTGATGATTTTGCACCCATGCCGGTCTGGTCCACGGGGATAGAGGATGCCGTGGGGGGGGGGTGGAAAATACGCACACACGTGGGTTGGAGGTGGATGCGTTAGTTTGATGCTGGTTGGTAATGGAGCCCTGAATAAGGCGCCGCATTTGCGTGTGTAAGCGGATAAGTTGCTCGTTGTGCGCTAACCGGGAGATGGAACGAGTGGGGGCGGCTGCTTCATTTTAGCCAAACTTGACAACTCTCCCTGTCGGTGCCGAGGGGGGGCATTTACAAGGAGGCGCAGGGCTGCTATATGCGGGGGCTTTGGGTTTCGGTGAGTGTGACTTAAGTTTCTCTTCCCATCGTCGCCACCTTATTAAAGGATCCTCCGGTATTCATCGCAGGGAACTTACACTACGAAGCAGTAAAATAGCCTGCATGCAGTATTAATCAATGATCAAAACCGGTGTTCACTAATTAAGATACCAATAAACTAAAACTGGAGATATATCAAATTAAAAAGTTCCGAGCCTTATTTTCCGTCTTCACACTGTGTCAGATAACCATTTCTTCTGGAGGAGGGGGCTTAATTTACTGCTGATTAATGTGTAATACTGAATTCCGAATTCCCACCTTTGCCATGTTCGTGAATATGTGTTAAATGTAATGTATGGGTTTTAAAAATGGGAGGTATCGGTTCATTTAAGCACGACAAGTCAGGTTAGCCCTGGTTACGCTATATTCCAGTGTGGTAGCTTAAAGAGAGCAATGTGCAGAAATGTGAACCAGACGAGCATATAATAATAATAATAATTATTATTATTATTATTATTATCAATAATAAGAATAGTACTGTGCATGATGCCGCTTCAGGCGTGCCGTCGCACGCCCGGCGCAGTGCCGACGCCCCCGCAGACGGACAGCTATTCCAGCCGCTCTCTGCGTTTTGCACCGGCGATGCGCCTCTGCTGATCCAAAGCCTTGTCGTGCTGTCCCCCGCTCCCGAAGAGGGAATACTAGTATGCAAACTTGTAGTTATTTTACCTGACAGTTTTACTGTGCTGTTGTTCAGGAATATTACTCTTATTTTGAGAGCAGTTTCTCCAGTTACCGGTCCTAGCCGGTGCGGCGCCCTAGGCGAGCATTGCCGCCGGCGCTCCCATTTGAGGCAAAGGGAAATTGG
The DNA here is from genome assembly GCA_026776725.1 of Gnathonemus echidnorhynchus. NCBI lineage: Eukaryota > Metazoa > Chordata > Actinopteri > Osteoglossiformes > Mormyridae > Gnathonemus > Gnathonemus echidnorhynchus. The sequence continues at coordinate 21,427,245 of JAODJU010000130.1, read as the reverse complement.
CTGGCAAATCGGCGCCCCCTCAGAAGGTGGTGCCTTGGGCGTCCGCGTGTGATGCCTATAGGAATTACCGTCCCCGACTTTCACGAAGCTCTTCAGATTATATTGACTGGTTCGGTGGGAAACAGTTGACAGCACACCAAGATTTTTCCCAACCTCTTTCACTTTGTATTTTGTCTACAAGTATGGGACGGTCCACAACATAGGAACTGTGATTTGTTGATACCAATATTCAGGGGTAACTTGATTTGTAATGGGGTAACTATCTGTAGTTAATCTCTGTGTTATTTCTCATAGTATTGTAATGTCTCGGTTTGTGAACCTGTATATCAGTATATCAGTTATTCGTGGAAGCATATTTTTGTTGTTTTTCTATTATATTATTGCACTAAACTGACGAGAAACTAAGTGGTTTCCTGTCATCCGATCCTGTGATGATCTTTTCAGGTGACTTTAGAAGTTTGCATTGTTGGTAATTGTTACATTATCTTCCATTTCCTGAAGGGTTGGTCCATGGTAGACTTAACATTAATGTAAAAGCCAGGGTAGGGGATTTGTCACTTGTAAAGTTATAAAGGCCACTTACTGACCTTAATAGGTTTGAACTGACTGCAGCAAATGTTGTGTCCTTTTTAAATTAAGGTTGGCAAGTTCAGAACAGTGGAAATGTCCTACCTCTGAAGCAACTATACATAACTTCATAAGGTCTCTGTTGGAGTAGATGCCCTTTTGGATCTTCTGAGTTCTTGACTCAGTCCTTGGGTTTCCAGAGAAAGTCTGAATTTTGTGTTGAGTTGAATTGGCTAGTGTCTACGCCCTTGATTTTATGGCACAGGTGGGTAGGTGGTGATGGTGTGGAACTGAAATGTGGACTGGGCTTGGTTTATGGTGGCAGAGGAAGAGGTTGAGAAGATTTAATTTAAGTGAGCATGAGGCTTATAGATTGTACTTGCTCATGCATTAGCCCTTTTTTGGGGGGATTTGTCAGGCGTGTTTTAGCTACTGCTTTGATATATATGGCCCCAGGTAGGACTTCTGACGTAAGAACAGATACAGGCCCATTTAATTCCGAAACTCTTGTAATACATCCATGGGGCCTATCTGAATCAGTGGCCACTTTCACCGCCGTCTCTCCCTGCAGTCTTGGTGCATTGCTTTCCGATGAAAACCACGTACGTCTTTTTGACAATTGTGACTTTTTACTGTAGATGGATTTAGGGCTGGGCGATATCATTTCGATCATGTATCACACATGCACAATTATCACCAGGGCTTCAGATGAGGGGCGAAACAATTGGCCGGACGCCAGCTTTTCGGTATTATATGAACGTTCATTCATGGCCCTGATTCGGTAAGCTAAGTAGTAGTACGCCTGAAATATGTCATAGTACTGAAAAGCTGGCACCCGCTAAATGTTTTCTCCATCATCTGAAGCCCTGCTGATTATTGCACATGTGCGATATACACTCAGTGACAAAAAACAGTGAAGAAGTACCCAGGCAGAGTCGTGAAAGGTCATGTGACTGTATCGCAACGATTATAATATCAGATCAAACAGATAACAGAGTTGGCAATATGGACACACTGCTGGTCACACGTCCTCTCAGTGCCGCCACACATAACGGTCATCCGTGGTAATTCAGAACCGAGATTCTTCACTGAATATGTACGACTCCACCCCTCATCAGTCCATGCCTCCCAGTTACCACTCCACTCCAAACGTAGCCGCCTCTGTGCTGGTGTTAATGGCAGCCTATGCATGGGGATGGTGAACCTGTAGTCCGGCTGATGCGAATCATCGAGACACGGTGTGGGATGGCATGGGGTGATGTAATGAGTCCAATACCTGTGTCCGCATGGCAGGCGCAGGGGTCATGGGGTTCTGTAATGCTTGGCGCACAATACGACCATCCTCCCTTGGTGTGGTCTGTCTTGGGCGACCGGAACCTTCACAACGTGTGTGGGTACCCTCATATATCCGTTGGTTCTAACGTAGGGTGACTGTGACATCTGCATGCCCCACATGCTGGGCAATTGCATGATACAACCACCTGACCTCATGCAAACCCACAATGTGACCACTATCAAACTCCATCAAGTGCTGGTAATGCTGTCTAATGCGTCTATGAGGCATCCTCTGTGTCTGGTGGCTAAACCTGCCAGCTCCTTGCAAATCGAATCATTTACATACCCATCGCTGGTCTGCACATGTAACAAATTACATCCAAATCGGACCTTTACATCTGGGTGCTTAACTTTTTTTGTCACTGAGTGTGATATCGATATATCACCCAGCCTAGATGGAATACGCATATTCTTCTGTCTATGGATAGCATTTGACCTGTAATTGACCAATGAAAAGAAGTTATTAATCATCTATCTGTCTCATTAGAAGAGCGCTGTGTGATGGTAAATGTACTGTATGGTAGGGTACTGGTTATGTCAAAACATTCAGACTAGCTGTCTATAATCTACCAAGTTCTTGGAATATAGTGAACAGGGAAACAAGGCTTGAACTAACCATGTACCACTGGAAAGTATGATAAGAAAACCACATAATCAGATACTTGGTAATATGGCAGAAGGAAGACAGAGCATAGCTGATGAAGGTCTTGATAACTAGCAAAAGCGTAGCTGCATAGGTCTGCATTCGCTGGCAACAAACCATGCAAGTCCCTTTAACTCCTTTGCAAAGATCAGATTTCCTTTACCGTCATTTTTTGCATATTTGCACACATTAGAAAATCCCATTCCTTCCAAACTGAACAGTGCCGTCAAGTATCATGTTAACAAGAAGGGTATAAAAAATATTAACAAAATATAAATAGCTGAATAAATAGGAGCATCCTATTTCCTATATCCTATAGTCGTCAAAGTGGCCAGTGTTGGGAAAGGATCTTGAAGGAATGTGGAGGGATGTGTGCGCTTGCGAGGTGGATGTGGGGGGATGTGTGTGCTTGCGAGGTGGATGTGGGGGGATGTGTGTGCTTGCGAGGTGGCACTACGCAGTCAGCAGTGTAACAGCCTGGGGGAAGAAGTTGTTTAGCAGCTTTGTGGTCCTGGTTTGGATGCTCCTGTACCTCTTTCCAGATGGCAGGAGAGAAAACAGCCTGTGTGAGGGATGGGGGGGGGATCCCTGATGGTGCTGGAGGCGCTGTGAGCACAGCGTTGCTGGTAAATCTCCAGCAGAGAGTGGAGAGGGGCACCAGTGATCTTCACTATCCTGATTAAATGGTGCTGTTCAGCCGCTTTAGAGTTACTGAACCAGGAAGTGATGCAGTAAGTCAGTGTACATTCAGTGGTGGCCCTGTGGAAGGTGGTGAGGGCTGAGGATGGGGGGACCTGTACTGTCACCATTACTCAATTAAACTTTTAAAAAGCATCGATTAAAATTTGCCACCTTGATTACGTTGCAATATGGTGGAAGCATGGACATAAATCATGGAGGGGGCGTATAACCCCGATAATCAAAACCAGCCAATACATCCAGTGCAAGTAGGTGGAGACCTCAACCCCCTCCCAATGCCCAATGGTTATGCCCTTGGGGGGAAGAAGGCAGAACATACGGATGAGGGTCCTCATGGAGCTGCGGTTGTGTAGAAGGACTTCACTTTAAAAGTGAAAGAAAATGCAGACCTTCAGAAGACCTTCAGCTTTGAAGGACATACCCATTAATGCAATAACCAAAGATCACTATGAACTATGAGGCCCTCAGACTGTTGGAATAGACTAGCTAGTCTTTGTCATTACTTTGCGTTTATTTTACTAAATTTACGCTCTTTTCTATCTCAAGATAGTCGCTGCTAAAATGAAGGCTAGCTGTGTAACTTAGCTACATCGTCTTGCATAATACATATAATCATATAATGTTAGTACACTTTTTATTAATTTGTGTGTATTGAGTAGGGATGAATGATAGAAGTTAATATGGTGATATTTTAAATTCCATCTGTCTATTTTCTGTTGCTGCTTGTTTTACTTAGTGGGGGGGGGGGGATCTGGAGCCTACAGGTGCAAGGCAGGGAATAATTCAGGAACACACTCACACACACCTATTTTGGTTTGGGCTGGGGGGGGTAGACCACAGTACCCAGAGGAAACCCCATAACGACACAGGGAGAACATGCAAACTCGTATGGAGCCATGGTAGAGACTTCAACCCTGATCCCAGAGCCGTGAGGCAACAGTGCTAACTATTATGACACCACTATGTATTTGAAAGTTTTGGGATAAATATTACAACATAAAACAAATAAAAGGAGTTGAGTTACCCAAAATTAACTGTAGCCAAATCAAACTTGTTATCTACCAGTAGTCTAACATCTAACTTGGTGATGTTGCTGTGAATTGTGCCAACAGACTCAATGTAGAGCCAACAAATCATTTTCTTTTCCTCAAAACCTTCTCTGGAATCCAAAATATTTCCATCCAGCGGAAGATGAATGTCTGTTGGTGACCAGTTATTGTTCGCTTTTCGCCTCCTCACTCATTTTGCAAAATTTCTTATGAACACACCACACTACATAAGAGTGAGTCAGGCAACCAGGATGAGAATGATTGGTATTGACTCAGAGAGCCCATGCAGCGGCCTTGCAAATACAGTGGAGATAAATTTAGGCTGATTAAAAAAAAAAAACATACACTACAGAAAATTGAAAAGTAACCAGCAGTAAAATTGCAAAGCATTGTGTCCTATTGCAAAGTTTTCTGTCATGATAATGTAAAAATGTTGTAGCGTAACTTGATCGATAGTACAGGCGCCCTAGGTAGGTGTCACCATCGCCCCCCCCGCCTTGTCCGAGGCAAAGTGAGATTAGTCAAGCCCCCCTCAAATGCTGGTGCCCTAGGCAGCTGTGGCTTTATTGATGATCTTAATTCAGCTGCCTATCCTTCCAATGTGACACACACACGTGCGTAATGTCGTGCAGCCCTAGTACTGAAGGTGACATGGTCGTCGGGTGTAGGGCATCGTATGCGTAAAGTTTGTGTGTCCTCCCTGTGTGTGCGTGGGTTTACACCAAGTCGTCTGGTTTCCTCCAACAGTCTTAAACCATGTTACTTAAGTGAATCAGGGTGCCGAAATTAACTGTATGTGTGAACGACTGCATCCTGCGATGGGTGGCTTCCCCATCCAGGCCTGGTTTCTGCCTTGCACCAATTGCAATATAAATATAATGTATGAATATTATATTTGATATTTGTTTATATTTATATATGAGTGATTTCTCGATTAATCGTCAAGATTAATCGTAATCAGTTGATTACTCGATTATTAATATAACTAATAGTGGCAGCCCAAGAGACTTGCTCTCGCTAGTCTTCAGAGGGAGTGGGAGTCGTTGCTGGGCCTTCTTGATCTTGGTGTTAATGGTTTAGGTCAGGTCTTCTGCTGAGGACACCCCCAAGAACATTCCAAGTTTTGCTGACCCTCTCCACTGCACCCGCCATCAGTGATCAGCAGAGGATGGCGTTGAAGTGGGCCCTCCTGAAGTCGATTAGCATCTCCTCGGTCTTCTTGACACTGAGGACGAGACACTGAAGTTTCTGTTTGTGTTGCTAAGGATGTCTCATTATGTTGTTTTAGGTTTATTTTGTGAAGTATTTTCTGAGAAAATCAGTTTTTTCACGCTTCTGAAATAATGGATTTTTGGAGGTACGTGTTTTTCATTGGACAGCAATGATATAGTCAATTAGGGAGAGTGGGAATGTTGATTGATTTTCTATATACAAGAGAATACTGAGAGGCTTTGGCTGTTGCCGTTGTTTCTTCTGAAAGTTTGAAACTTAAATAATACTGAATAACTTGAAGTTTAGTAGCTGAACAGCCGACTGACATTTAACATACTGATTGATCGGTCTAGTCTTTATTGCCTTGAATAATATTTTATACCATTTCAGAGGCACATACTTGCCAACTCGAGGGTGAAGAAAAATAAAATAAAAACTAGTCAGACATGACCCTGACACCCAGCTTGAACACAGATGAAATGAGTTGAATCTAAGCTTTCAGATGGTAAAATGTCATGTTTGGAATTGGTATATTCAGCAAAAGGAGACCTGTTATAGTCAGAATGTTCTTTAATACTCATTTTAATATACAGACCTCAAGGACACAGGCTCAGTTTGCAATACTGATAGTCGCAGCCTTAAGAGCTTCCGACTTAGAGAGAATTGGTACTTAAGAACAGACTGCCATAAGGCTTATAATATAAAAAAATATATATATCTATATATATATAGGGGGGGGGGGTGCCCAGCCCCAGCCTGGGTGTCCTTAGCATACTCGCCTCAGGCCCTTTTCTTGATAAAACTTCCTGTCAGAAAAGCAGTATTTTTGCACCTGGCCAGAGCCCAGCATTTCGCAGAATGTTGAAATGGTGTTTGTCTTCTGCAATCCTTTTTTAAAAAGGACGGAGGTGTGTGTACAGCTGCCCGACCTGCGAGGCTATAGCCTGTTACTCTGAGGTTCTGTGTGTGTGGCGCTTGGACGTTTCTCGCCTTGTTCACCTTGGATTACTCTGCATACTGTACTTTCTTCTCACAGTCCACGGATTTACGTGGGTGGAGCTGTTATACAGGTGAACTGGTGTCCTTTAATTGTCCAGGGCGTCCCCCAGTGTCACCGTGTCCCAGTGCGGGAGAAGTGACATCACAGATGTAAAGATGGGTGTTTTTAACAGCGCTGTAAAGGGTTTATCATTCAGTACGCGGTCACTGCAGCTGCTGGGTGTGACACAACCCAAGATGTCACATGGCCATTTGGTTTGATGGTCTTCTCTATGTCAACGACGACCTCGCAGGCGATAGCTAGGTTACCAGAGCGCCCTGAGTTGGGGAGTTCTGAGTGTTCTGTGAGTGTTCTGTGGTTCTGTGAGTGTGGAAGGCCCTGCATGCCAGAGGCGGGATCCACCCCTTGAAGGACATCGGTTACCTCCTCACCCTGTTTGGGTTGCCATTTTTGAGGTTGTCTTCATGTCCTTACCTGCACAATCTCTGAAGGGGATAATGCTTGTTGAGAGGCCTGCAAAGAGTTAAACAGGAGGGCTTTACCTTCCCCAGCCCCGCCCCAAAGCATCTTCCACAACTTAGTCCATGGCCCATCTCCCTGCGGACGGAATTCCTGGGGTGGGGGGGGGGGGGGGGGTGTGTG
>JAODJU010000130.1:21375445-21398798 GCA_026776725.1 Gnathonemus echidnorhynchus | reverse complement strand
TTTAGTTTGACATTGTACAGCACTTTGGCCAGTTCTCACTGTTTAAATGTGCTATATAAATTAAACTTACTTACTTAGGTTCTCAGGCGATGATTGACAACGTACAATAATCCCAGCTAAACACTCCAGCTATCTACATATGTAATGTAAACCTTTCATTTGGCACGTATGTCATGTGTATCTTGTGGGGGGGAGCTCTTCAACTGCCTGCCTCACTCTTTGATCTCCTATCCCTGCTCCCACCTCCCACCGCCCTTTTCGGACGGACAGCTGAAGGTGCCGATGGCAGACAAGCCCAGCGCCACGGTGAACTTCCGCAAACTTCTGCTGAACCGGTGCCAGAAAGAGTTCGAGAGAGACAAGGTGGACGACGTTGTGTTCGAGAGGAAGCAGGAGGAGCTGGACTCAGCCACCTCGGTAACTGTGGTCATATTTATGATGTGATGCCAGGGACCACAGATTCACCTTTTAGAATCTCTTGGCTATCTCTTGCATGACATCAACATTACACACATACATTCAAGATCTCTCTACTGGTGATTTGATCAGCTTGATGCATCTTTCGCACTCATTGGAGTTTTACTTACACAACAATGTTCTGAGGGCAGAAGGAAACATGATTGGTTCACAGGGGGAATTGATCAGATTGTAGAGGAGGTGGGTCCCAGCAACTAGAGGAGGCAGGATCAACCAATCGGATGTCTTGGTCCTGTCTCCTCTAGTTGCTTGACTCAACTTTTCTATAGTCTGATTGGTTCACTCTCTGAACCAGTCATTTTTCCTTCTGCCCTCAGAACATTTTTGTGTAAGTAAAACTCCCACAAGCATCTTTTGCTGCTGGTCCAAACTTACTAACAAGCACCCGTAGGTGACGTAAAGGTAGGTGACAGTACCTGCATTGGCCCCAGCAGTTGTTGCAAACAAACAAACCCCTAGGTACTCGTATGCCCCCCCCCCACCTCACAGGCCAGTGAGCGGGAGCGGCTCCAGGAGGAGCTGGAAGAGGCCAAGGACAAGGCACGGCGACGTTCCATAGGGAACATCAAGTTCATCGGGGAGCTCTTCAAGCTGAAGATGCTGACGGAGGCCATCATGCACGACTGCGTGGTCAAGCTGCTTAAGAACCACGACGAGGAGTCGCTGGAGTGCCTCTGCCGGCTTCTCACCACCATCGGCAAGGACCTGGACTTCGAGAAGGCCAAGGTGAGTTCTTGCTAGAGAGGCCATGGAAAAGGGTGAAGGGGAGAAGACCTGCCTGGGGGCAGCACTCCTTCAGACGTGATCTCGCGTCCCAGGACTTACGCCAAGAAGTCTGTTTATACCTGTAATCAACTTCCTGGTCCAACTGTCCCAGACTGGAATTTATAGAGAGTATGTGCATTACCCACAGAGAGGACAGCATGTACTGGGGGGGGGCGGGGGCAACATGCCACAGTCCCCTTAGATCAGAACACATCAAAGCAAGTCCACAGAAACTCAGTCTGGTAAACAGCACTGAGAAAAAGTTGCTAATACACAGCAGATGGGCGATAGGCTGCATTTCTGAGCATAATGCAGCAGCATAGCAGGCCGAGATGGTAATCAAAAGCTGAAGGGGTATCTACACGAAAGGGCTTTTTTTTAAAATCATCTCTGTATTTTAGTAATTTGAGGGGTTTTTGCAATGAGGTAACAATGAATGGAAAGAGTTCTTAATACGTTTGTGATTTTTGTATTTTTGTTAAGGGTGGCAATTTAAAGGAACAGCAGTCTGAGGATAAGAAGTCTGTATTCATTTTTCAGAATACGGTTTAGCACTGCGGGGTGTGTTCTGGGTGTTCTAAAACAGCATCGGGCAGACGGAGGTTGTGTCTGGGGGGCAGGGGGAGCAGGGAGGGCAGGAGGGCGGGGGGGCAGAGCATGAAAGGAGGGTAATCGGCTGACTTAGTTGCCCTCCGCAAGCTGTTGGCTTCCATTTTTTCTCCTCCCCCTCATCTTGTTTCTTGAGCTTCTGATGGACCTGTTCATGCACTTAGATCTGTGGGTCCCTGTTCTCTTCCCAGTTCCAGACTCCCTTCAATGCAATGTGGGTGGGGGGGGGGTGGGGGGTGTTTGGTCACACTTTTTGTTTTCCTGCTGTTAGATGAGGAACATCGTTTTTTGTAAGTACATGTTCCTCTTACTTGCTTGCAAGCCAACATCTTTTAATATCCACCCCCAACACACCTTTCCATGGTAACTGACTTACCGCATGCACAGTGGGGAGGGCAGTGGGATGACATAAGCTATGTAAATGGAGCAGGCAAACAGAGGGTGGCTGGGCTCCTTCCCAGCGTACACAGTGCAGCTTCCTTAAGCTCTCTCATGATTGGTGGCCATACACACATCATTGCTCTGCACCTGCTTTGTCCAATCAGACATTTTCCCTGGGTTGCACTTCACTGTTTACCCCCACAGCTAAGGGCTTTCCTGTGTGCAGTCCAGGTTCGTGTTCACACTCGGGGCTTTCCTGTGTACAGTCGGGGTTCGTGTTCACACTCAGGGCTTTCCTGTGTGCAGTCTGGGTGTGTGTTCACACTCGGGGCTTTCCTGTGTACAGTCCGGGTGTGTGTTCAGACTCAGGGCTTTCTTGTGTGCAGTCTGGGTTCGTGTTCAGAGTCAGGGCTTTCCTGTGTGCAGTCTGGGTGTGTGTTCAGACTCAGGGCTTTCTTGTGTGCAGTCTGGGTTCGTGTTCAGACTCAGGGCTTTCCTGTGTGCAGTCCGGGTGTGTGTTCACACTCGGGGCTTTCCTGTGTGCAGTCCGGGTGTGTGTTCACACTCAGGGCTTTCCTGTGTACAGTCGGGGTTCGTGTTCAGACTCAGGGCTTTCCTGTGTGCAGTCCGGGTGCATGTTCAGACTCAGGGGACGTGCTACAGGTTCAGGCTCAATAGGGCCTGATCAGTCTGACTGGCTGTTTGTCAGATTTTATACTTCTGATTTCTTACTTATGCTTTCAAATAGTATTGTAGCTTTCCCCGATTCTCTTTTTAATGTCTGTTTATTTTCCATTCAGTTTTGTTTTATGGAGTCACACACACATATCCACATATCCGGCCCCTCTGCCATGTTTTTTGCTCTTACTGTTGTGTGCAGCTTAAGGTGTTGGTACCCACTTGAGAATGGTACCCACGTCACAGAATGCGTACCTACCCGCCTCTTACCCGATGCGCTTGCAGCCCCGCATGGATCAGTACTTCCACCAGATGGAGAAGATCGTGAAGGAGAGGAAGACCTCCTCACGGATTCGCTTCATGCTGCAGGACGTCGTCGACCTGCGACTGGTGAGTGCGTCTGCATGTGCGTCTGCGTGTGCGTGTCTGTCCACAGGTGAGGACACCAAGACAGCAAATATCTCTCTCCGTCTTATTACGAATCCAAGATTGTGAAAACATTTGAGTTTTATTCGGATTTTTTGGGTTGTTATTTGCTTTCAAGTAAGTTGGAGGAGGTCTCCTCAAAGACTTCCGTCTGTGTGTGTGTGTGTTGGTTTGTATTTACTACCAAGTGTCCCCGCAATGTGGTAAAACCTGTTTCTTTTTAGGTCCCCACAATATAAATCTCAAATTTATAAAAAGCTGTGACTGCAGTCAAAAAACAAAAAAAGGCAAAAGTCTTGTATTTTATTTGGTTACTTATGCTAAGGTTAGGGATGGGTTAAGGTTATAGTTAGGTTTTAGCTTATGCCCATAGAAATGAATGGAGTCCCCATAATGATAGGAGTACAATGATCCCCTGCCTATCGCAGAAGTTACGTTCTAGACCCATAAGCAATATAGAAAGACGATATAAATAATTTTTTTTTTATAGTTTAAGCCTTAAAATACCCCGCCTACATGCTTTAAACACATGTAAACTTATTAAAACACACTTTGTAAACACATATGATATGTGGATGTCGGGCCAAGGATATGAGTAACATAATAATAATAATAATAATAATATATAATGTATATGTTTATATATACACATATCTCTCTCTCTCTCTCTCTGTATACGTAATGGAATATGTAAAAATAAAACAGTTTAAGCTCAGTATCGGTTCACAAAATGTTTGCTCACAACAATTGGATCACAAGCAAGGTACGCGATACGCAAAGAACTGTGATGCGTCTGGGAAACATCCGCGATATAGCGAGGGCGCGATGGCTGAACCGCGATATAGCGAGGATCACTGTATATGAACTGTGCATGTGTGCATTTACACACAATACATTTTGGTCTAAATTTGCTTTGCTTCAGTTAGACGACAGTCATGCTGTCAGGATTTCCCTTTATTTATAACTAAAAGGGTGTGATTATAATGGGACATACCCATACAAATGGATGGGACACTGCAGTTGTACCTTTGAGGGAGCCACACATTCAAGGCCACCGGTCATGGCATGAAACGAGCTTCCATGCGTGTTGCATGCGGAGGTGTGACCTCACCACTGCCCAGAATGTCCACGGTGTCCATCTGCTCACAGCACAACTGGGTCTCCCGTCGAGTGGACCAGGGCCCCAAGACCATCGAGCAGATTCACAAGGAGGCGCGGATCGAGGAGCAGGAGGAGCAGCGCAAGGTGCACCAGCAGCTAATGTCCAAGGACAACAAGAGGAGACCAGGTCGGGTGGGGCACGGCGGGGCGGGGGTGCTCTCAAATACTTATTACTCCAGTGGCGAAGCGATGAAGCAGTTAAGAGTTGGCGCCCCCTACTGAGCCTCCAGCATGCGCACACACATGCACACGCATACACGCATGCATGCACACACACACATGCACACGCATACACACATGCATACACACATACGCACACACATACGCACACACACGCATACACACACAAGGACACACAAACACAAGGACATGCACACACACGTTTGTATTTATATCTTTGTGGGGACCGTCCATTAATTTCTTTGGGGAAAATCCTTCACTTGTATGGGTATGTCCCATTTTAATTGCACCCTTTTAGTTATAAAAAGGGAAATCCTGCCAGCAGGACTGTGTTCTAACTGAACCAAAGCACACTTATACCAAAATGTATCGTGTAAAAGCACGTATGCACAGTTCATATATTCCTGTCATTATGGGGACTCTCCATTCATTTCTATGGGCATAACCCAAAATCTAATTATGACAACCTTAACCCCTACCCAGCCCTAACCTTAACTATAAGTAACCAAACAAAATACAAGACTTCTGGCATTTTCAGTTTTTTAATTGCAATCACAGATATATATAAAATTGAATTTCCCCTTGTGGGGACTGAAAAAATGGTCCCCTCAGTGTCATATACACATGATCCACACACACACGCATGCTTGTTTACAACTTAGTGCACTATAGGGAACTCACTTTGTTGGCTTTGGGCACTAGATCTGTCACACTCAGAGGAACATAATGGTAGCAGAGAACAAGGGCATATGAGAGTTTTATCTGTTTATTGGGGGGAATGAATGACCCAAAATAAAATATTGGGGGGGTACGTGTCACCTTCGGTCCCTATGCCCCGGTTTCATGTAGGGAAGTGCCTGTATGGTTTTTTTGTAGTAAAGCGACATTTGGGTGTTCAGTGGTCCTGATGACCTCCGCGCTCCGTTCTGCAGACCAGCGGGAGCAGAGGCCGCCCCGCGATGACACCTGGAGCACGGTGCCCGTGACCAAAAACAGCCGGACCATCGACCCCAGCAAGATCCCCAAGATCTCCAAGGTGAGTCTGCCTGGGCAGCTATGGGATGATCGATTTAGGTTACGGCATGTTAACTAGCCTGGCCAGCTGTCGCTAACCCGCTAACCGTAGCAGGTTACGCAAACAGCCGTATTCTCCCATGTGACACGTAAGTGACCATCAGATTGGGTTACCCATACCAGTCAGTGACACTGGGAATTTTCCCCTCTCTGGGTGGTATCTATGCCAGTGCCAGTAACACGTGCTGCTCCAACATGTCGTTACTTTAGTCGGGAATATTCTGTCTGGGGTGTTAAGCTGTTCCTTGTTATTAAACACTGAGTCTGCGTGTGTGTGTGTGTGTGTGTGTGTGCGTGTGCGTGCGCACTCTCACTCCAGAGTGACAGGCTGGTTCTTGCTGCAGCAGTCTTGGCAAAGGCTGGCTTGCCCCTGTGCTCCACCTGCTGGCAGAAAGCTGGCACTACAGATCAGATAATGGGCTCCCATCTGCCAAACTTAGGAGCTTTGAAACGACCTTTAACCCCTGACCCATATGGATAATCTGTTGCAGTCTCAGCTCTTTGAGTAAACCTATCTGCATTATTGCTTCCACAGCCGACCATCGATGATAAGATCCAACTGGGACCACGGGCTCAGGTGAATTGGATAAAGGGGAGCAGTGGCGGAGTCAAAGCCAGCGATTCAGGTGAGCGCCCTCTGCTGGCGGGGAAGAGCAACTTGATGGCTCCCAGGCTGTCTGCTGCTCTTCCATTTCAGTAAGGCAGTACTCCGTGTGTTCCACTGCACCATGTGGCACACTCTCAGAGTCTTACAGTTACGGTGTTGGTGAATTACACACTCAGGCTGTTTTTAATGCTGAGATCTCCATGTTCTTCTTGTGTCTGCGCCCACCCAGACCCATTGCGCTCCACTGGAAGCAGCTTAAACCGCTTCTGTGCCCTGCAGCCGGCAGTCTCCCCCACCTCTGCTGCCATCACCCAGGACTTTGACTGTCAGAGGCTCCCCGGCAGGTAAGCGTGCGTCTCCATCCATCCAGAGCGTCCAATACCAGCTATTCAGAGCTGTAATATACACATGGACGGTACCCAAGGTTGCTAAGAAAGCTTTGCTTCATGCATGCGAACATGATCAAACATAGGCGGTGTGTGTTCTGATTGGTCAGCCGAAACAGCACGGGCCCAGAGAGGAATGACAAGTCGCCAGGATCCTCCCCCTTGCACGCGGCGTCCCTCCCCCGCGGCGGCAGCGCCCAGGAGCTGCTGGACAGCCCCGCCCTTGAGGAGACGTGCCAGGAAGCATATGACATCACTGCCGCCGTGGAGGAGAGGGCCAACCCAGAGCAGACCCTATCGGACGAGCTTGGTGAGAAGGCATGCGCCACACCCCTCTCCAGTCACTGTAGGCCATTTACTGTTTTACTGATCCGTGCCTGTGATTCAGGGCTGCGACGCTGCAATAAAGCAGGCGCAGTTAATGCGGCGTGAATCTAGCTTTCGCTGCATTTGTACGTAAGCAGCCCGATTCTTTTGCTCCGAGGCGATACTGATGGAGCGGTTCCGGAGCCTGGCTTGGCGCAGCAGAAAGACGGCCTACCTCCAGACTAATCTGCCATCACAGCAGGCCCAGCCCTGATCTGCCGTGCTGCTTTCCCCCTTTCTGTTTTCATGCTGTTAAAGGCTTACAATTTAGCATCCCGCCAGATGAAACACGCCGCGAGAAGGTGCTTTTGTTTATTTTAGGCCGCATTTAATTTTCAGAGCCCGTCTCCTTGGATGGTTTGGCCTTGAGGTGCTGTGTGGTAACACCAGATCATGACGGGGGGGGGGGGGGGTCATTTTGTGGGACAGCTGTCATTATTCTATCATGGCTGTGGTTTAAGTTGGCCAAGGAAAGTGAGCGCTCTCAGGCGCCCCCTACAGGCTCTCTGTTACCTCTGCCCCCCCACCCCAACCCTCTGCAAAATGGGGACACAAACAAAGGGAAGGATGGGTGAGTTTGAAACTGAACTGGAAATAAACTAGGTGGGACAGTTTGGGGAGTGGGGGAAATGTGTTTTTGAATGAGTTGTTGGCTTGGATGTAGCCCTGTCAGTGTTCGGCCATCTGCGACCCAGCCACTCTCTTCTGCTGCAGTGAAGCTCGAGGCTGCGGAAGGGCCTGGTCCACAAAAATTCCTTGTACCGGTAGAGGAGATGGAGAGGAGGTGCAAAGCCATCATGGAGGAGTTCCTGCACATCACCGACTACAAAGTATGCATGCTTATGTGTTATTGAAGCATTCCAGGTTATTGCCCGGTCTGACGTGTACCCACACACGCAGCAGCAATGCCCGTCCCGGTCTGACGTGTACGCACACACGCAGCAGCAATGCCCGTCCCGGTCTGACGTGTACGCACACACGCAGGAGGCAGCACAGTGTGTGGAGGAGCTCGAGCAGGAGGCCCAGCTGCACGTCTTTGTCAGGCTGGGGGTGGAGTCCACGCTGGAGCGGAGTCAGACCACCAGGGAGAACTTGGGGCTGCTGTTCTTCCAGCTGCTGCAGTCTGGGACCCTCCCCAAAGAGCAGCTCTTCAAAGGGTGCGTGAGCCTTTTGTGCGCCCCCCCCCCCACCTTTTGACTTTCCACTTCAGCTGTACCCGAAAAGTACCACAAGTTAACTTTTTGTACTTTTCACCTCCCATTCTAAAATCAATGCAGGAGACATCAATAAACATTTAATTGTGTGACCCTCCCATCCCTGTGTCCCACACATCCCCCCACCCCAGGAAGCTGAATGGAAAGTGTGACGCAGGACCTGTAGAGGGTGTTACTCATGGGTTACATCAGAGCCGTACGGCTGTGGGGCTGTTGGGGTGTGTATGGGTGTGTTTCTGTTCTCTTTCTGAAGTAATTATTTATGTGGTCCGGGTGCAAGAACTATTGAAACATGAAAACATGTTCAGTTTAGCCTTTATCAAATACTCTGCTGTATATTTAAGGGTCATACTTGATTTTTTTTGGCACTGGGGAAGGCGATGAGAGAAACGGCATGTGTGTAGCGTGCTGGTAAGGCGTCGCCTCTTAAAAGCAGCATGAAGCCACGTTCTGGCCCACTGCCATCCAGTGTCCTTCCCAGTGGGACAGTGATCTGCTGGACCAGTACCTGGTGTGTCTGATATAGATCAGCTACTGAGATGTGCTGTAAAACAGCTCTTGGAGACCCCCACTCAGAGAGCCATGCCTCTTTTAAGTCCCCCCCCCCCCTCCACACCCTCTCCTATTTCACTTCTGCATTCTTTTCCTCCTTTCTCCTTCCACATTCTTTTTTCCCCTCTCTGCTTCTCCACCTTCTTCTCTCCTGCCCTCCATCCCTCAGGTTCGCTGAGACGCTGGAGCTGGTTGACGACATGGCTATCGACATTCCCCACGTCTGGCTGTACCTGGCCCAGCTCCTGAGTCCCGTCCTACAAGATGGTGGCCTCTCTATGAGGCAGCTCTTTAGGTGAGCCCCGCCTCATGTGCCTCGCTGTGACGAGGGGGCCCGGGGTGGCTGGCCGTGTCCCCTGATCCCCACACCTGCCACAGTGGGTCAGAAACTGCGGGGGGCTGCAGTGCCACTGAACAGGGGTAGCCGGCCCAGCAGCAGGGATGATTTAAGTGGGGGATTAGGGAGATTCCCCCCCCCCAGAGTTTCAGCATTAAGTCCTTCTTACAGTCACATTCTTGGTACTGGTTATGTCACAGAAACAGATTTTCAATGTGAGTTGCAGAATAACGTGAAGATAATAATACTATGACACAACTTTACTCCTAAACTGGAGTATTTTTGCCAGCTAGTTAAGAAAATGGTTTTCATATTTTTGTCCTTGAATTTGTCTGACGCCATACCTTAAGACAGCTTGCACTGCACCACTCACAGTCTCTCAACAAAAAGCACAAAGAAACTTAAAAGTGAACCTTGATACCTTGATGCTGTTCTTTTTCATGCCAATTTCTGTTTATCTCACTTTTTATTTTGATACTTTGGAGTTTTTTGTTAAAAGTGATTCCACTCAGGTAAAAACACAAAGGACAAAAGAGCTCAGCTGGCTGGTTAACACATCAAATGTTAAGTATATTCTTGTTTTTCCCCTGTGTGTCTGCAGTGAATTAAGCAAATTTCTTCTTCCTGTGGGAAGAGCAGGGATATTATTTTCTGAAATACTGCACCTACTATGCAAACAAATGGTGAGTTATTCCTCTCAGAAAGTCTTTTGGCAGATTGGACTTGTGGGAGTTTCACTTACACCAAAATGTTCTGTGGGCAGAAGGAAAAATTTTTGGTTCAGAGAGATTACCAATCAGATTGTAGAGGAGGTGGGTCCAAGCAACTACAGGAGGTGAGACCAACCAATCAGATGTCTTGGTCCTGCCTCCTCTAGTTGCTTGGACCCACTACCTCTAGAATCTGATTGGTTATCTCTCTGAACCAATCTTTTTTCCTTCTGCCCTCATAACATATTTGTGTTAGTATAACTCCCATGAGTTTAGAGCAGTTGCATAGTTATTTCTGCTATCTGTCAGTTTTTAAGAATCAAGGCTTTTTTCATTATATAAATTCATCAACAGTGTCCACTTCAAGATTAATTTGAAGTTAAAGTTGTTTAGGAAACCGAAATATGTCAACCACCTGCTAATAAGAGTTCCTTTGTCCATAATTATTGGTGTCTATCTTTAACTATTAATGATGGCTGAAAATAACTATGGCCGCTGAGCAGGACTGCAGTGAAGTACCAGGAAGAGGTACTCACCACTCTTTTGGTTGGTTGTGACTGGTTAAAGTGGCAAGCTCTGGTTTGTTCTGAAGCCAAACCCTGGGTGTGCGGGACTCTTGGGGAATTCTCTTTTGTGTCACAGAGCCATAGAAAAGTCGCGGCCTTATGGAGGGAGTCTGGTTTGAGTTGGGGTGATTTCCTGCCGGAGGGAGAGGATGTGCAGGCCTTTATCTGTAAACAGGTGAGGCAGAGCCGCAGAGGCTGCTCCGCCGCCCCCTCACCTCACCTCACCTCACCTCACCTCAGGGTTGCAGCAACATACTTTTGAACAACTTGTGCTCCCACAGAAACTGGAATTCACCACTGCAGGGTTTTTGAATCCGGCCACCACCCTCTCCAAGAGAGCCCTCTCCCCAGAAGAGATCAGTGAGCACCTGGAGGAGCTCCTCTTGGAGGATGGGGCAAGTGATGAGCAGATCTTTGACTGGGTTGAGGTATGGAAACCAGTGCTCTAGACAGTATTGTAAACCAGTGTTTCCCAGTCCGGTTCTTGGGAACCCACAGACAATCCACGTTTTCAAGAGTTGGAAGAGAGCAAAAATGTGAACCGGCCTCAGGGACCAGACTGGAAAACACTGTTGTAAACCATTAAACTTAAAAATGTGAACTGCCTTCATTTTCTAAATCAACTTACATCGTATATGGCATGCAGCTAGGAAATATGTAGTAATTGTTGACAGTGGTTAGATAATTTATAACTGTTTATAAACATTTATCAGGTACTTCAGTTTTTCATTATGTAGTCATTATTGACTTTCTGAATTTGTTACATTGTAGGCTAATATGGATGAATCTGAGATGAGTTCATCTCCTTTCCTGAGAGCATTAATGACTGCAGTGTGCAAGGCCGCTGTGAGAGGTAAGAGTGGCACTGGTTTGGACCGATGTGTTAGGTTGAGTATTTAATAGATGTGGACCAGAACATTTTGGGATGCTATCAGGCCTGACACCTTTCAACTCTGTTAATATCTCATATTATTGTAATTTAATTGTGAGGAAAGATTACGGTCGATTTGATTGGTGCAGCCTCCAAGAAATATTGCCTCAGCACAGGTCTGTGTTTACATGAGGTCATATTAATGTATGAAAGCTTTTTAATGATACAGCTCAGGAAAAAATTGAGACCACTCCATATTTTTTTTTTTTTTTAGAAAAAAAATGCATTTTTAAATCCTGGTTTTATCCTGGTTCTGCTGGCAGAAGGCTACACTAAGCAGCAGGTTGATTCCAAGCTCAAAATTTGTAAGAGACCAGTACACAGGAACAAGGTGAAACAGGAGGCACTGGGAACAACCATAAACCAGCCAGGCAGAAGGCAGAAGTGACATTCTAATGCCAGAGATGACTGTCAACTTATCCGGCAGTTTCTCATGAATCGTAGGATGACATCAAGTGACCTTCAATGGGAAACATGAAGTGCAGGTGTGAAGTGCACTGCTAGGACAGTTCATATCAGGCTCCTTGAAGCAGGACTGAAGTCCCATAAAGCAAGGAAGAAGCCCTTCATTAATGAGAAACAGGGAAGAACCAGGCTGCAGTTTGCAAAAAATAAAATACATTATTCACAGACGCTCACCCATAAATTGAGAAATGAGTGAAACAAAAATAGTGCTACGGTCTCTTAATTCTTTCCAGAACTGTATAGCGCAAGTGAAGCTGGGCATGAAATGATAAACATTCGTGCGAGGTATGTAAAGGTGAGCAGATTCTAGCTAACAAGCTCTCTCTCTCCATCTCTCCATACCTAGGCGAGAGCACTTCCTGTAGGGTTGATACTTCCATAATCCAGAGGAGATTGCCTGTATTACTCAAGTACCTTAACTCAGACACTGAGCGACAGCTGCAAGCACTTTATGCACTCCAGGCACTAATGGTTTCCCTCGATCAGCCTCCCAGTGAGTAGCCTTTCTCCACATGCCACACTGCTTTCAGCACCTACATGCAAAGATCCCTGTAGTGAAATATCTGCTACTTCAGAGACCTGATAGAAATTTCTGGAAACTAATTGTGTTTTCCAGTATTAGTCTTTATTGTAGCTCCTTTGTTATGGGAGTGCTTGTTGGTCACATTAACTGCTTTGTAAAATACCCGCATGTTCCCCTTCCACCCGCAGACTTGCTGCGCATGTTCTTCGACTGCTTGTATGACGAGGATGTGATCTCGGAGGACGCCTTCTACAAATGGGAGACGAGCAAGGACCCCGCAGAGCAGAGGGGCAAGGGGGTGGCCCTAAAGTCTGTCACGGCTTTCTTCACCTGGCTGAGAGAGGCCGAGGAGGAGTCTGAAGACAATTGACGAAGGGGAGGGGCCGGTTGGAGGGAGTTGCGGGGGAATAGCCTCGTCAGCATCCTGTGCAGCACGGCCATTTCATATTATTTATTTTCTTTGCTCAGAACAATATTTGCCTCGTGGAAACGAAGCGATACCAAACTGGAAAGCATAGCTGTGGATGAATATTAATATTAAAGTTCTGGTTCTGGATCGTGCAGTTTCAGTTCCAGGGTGGTGGTCGGGGCACGTGCTGAGTATGTATATTATTAGGATTTTTTGTTTTGTTTTAAATTTTAACTCTTTGTTTTGTTACTTTTTAAGAAAGGACTTAACGATGCAATTACTTTGCAAGAATTGTCATAGGTTTTGAAATGTTTAATTTATTATTTTTTTAAGAATTGCAAATACTAAAGTTTATTTAACTTTGGCAGATGCTCTTAAGGAGAACATCAGCGATAACAGAAATAATATTAACAATTGTGAAGCGAAAATCCTCCCTGAATCCCACGTGCTTGATTGAAATACAGGGTAAAATTAAAATTTATTTTTTTGGAGGATAAGGGGTAATGCAGGGAGAAATGACAGGGACTGAGGGAGAAAGGTCAGGGATTAAAGGTTATTAAATAACCACAAGGACTGCTCCCTCTATTTTCGCTTGCTCTATATGAAATGTGTATATACTCCTCAAAAAAGCACATATGTGCATTCTGGAGACGCCGCAGTTCACAAAAACAGTTCAGAGAACGTGGAAGGACGTGCAAAAGCAATTAATGAAATAGGCGCAAAGTTCAACAACACAAAGGCTCCTGAACGTGAATGCTTGTCATAATACAAACTTGTAGAGCAAATTTAAAGCTTGTAAATACATTAAAGACAAAATGTTATTTAAAAAAGAAAAATGTGGGCGTATTGGTGTGTTTGTTTTGCATGTGTGTTATTTTATAGCAGGTATTCTCTTGGTTCTTCTAAATATTCCACCCATGAAATTATTTATTACAGACCTGTGATGCTTTAACATGTATTAATTTCAGTTATGCATCTGTAGAGAAAAATTGAAATGTCTTGGACATAATCGAATAAGGCCTAAATCTCTTTTTAATCCCAAAATGGTATGTTGAAGTACATGAACTTTCAGAAATAGCCTTCTGACTTTTCTGTAATTCGGTCTTTGTCACACATCTCTATTTAATCAACCGAGTAACCATCTCTATGCCAAATCTGTAGTTCTTCAATGGCATTAGGAAGTAGCAAAATAATGAGTTTTAGTGGAGTCCATGTGGATTCTTTGCACAGGGTTTCAGGTTATTTTAATGTCGCCTGTCCAGGAGGCACGACACCCGATATCCTACATAATGCAGTTGTATTATGTATCAGTAGGTCTACGTGTCTCCTCCCAGATGCCCAACAAAGGAAACCGTATTCAGTACCTTTTAAAGTTTCTGATCTAATCTTCAGCTGATGAAAAATTAGTTTTAGGCTGTAGGTGGGTGTTGGATGTTACATTAATCACTGATTCACAAGTTAGTATTTGCTATTTTTGAATGAAGTTGGGAATTTATGGGGACGATGTGCAAATACTTGCATTGACTGCTGCCGTTAGGGCCGAGTTTTGCTGCTGTTCCAGAGGGTTACAAGGTTTAGGGAGCCGTATGTCCTCTGTATCAGACACGTTTGGCCCGTGTGCGGCCGATTTGTTTTATGCAGAAAGCTTTAATCGGTTACATGTTGGTCGTCGTAACGGGGGAATGTTTTCAAAACATTTCAAAATATGGTTCATTCTTTGGCAGGGTCACCTGCAGAATTTAAAACGCATCAAGTCATACATTTCCGAAACTAAGGGTTTTATTACGTAATTCAGAAATGTTTCAGTTTTCAGCGGTGTATGATCAAATCCACTGTCCCATCAAAAGCAGGTACGAACAGCAGTAGTCCCGTCCGCAAGAGCCTTGCTGCCACCTGGAGGGCAAGTTTCCCAGAGGAAAGAAAAACTCCAGTAAAACGGTAGACACTTCCTAGGTCTTTGCTATGAAATGATACGGAAGGCTTTTTAAGACTTGTGTAATGTTGCCATTAAGATGCAAATGCTGTAGTCTAAATTTTGTGAAAGGTGTTACCTGTGTTGAGGTAAGGAACTTCCTGCGTGCCACATAATTCTGTTGGTGAATAAAGCCGTCAAAGCATGGGTCACAGCTTTTATGTAGGACTACATGATAAAATCAGAGATTTTAAACGGTAAGGGTATTCATTTTTTTTTTTTTTTTGAATGACCGTAAGTGCGCGCGGACGAACGGGCCAAGCCGCCAATCAGATGCACTGATTCACGTACTTGTGCGCCGTGCACGAGCCAAGACAAAGAGTGCGCGCCGCACGCTGCGCAGTGACGCCACGACGTTAACGCCTCAAGGGGGGCGGTGATGGGGGGCGGGGCACGCGAGCCGATGCGATTCTAAATAAAGGCGAGAGCACCGTTTCATTACAAACGCGTTGATTAAAACGTTGCAAAGGTAAGGTAAGGAAAAGAAATGCGGATTTCCAATAAAGGTGTGCATCTGTTGACGTGGCAGAAAAATAATCCGCAAGTGGCGCGTAATCGCGATGTTATAATAGTGTTTGTTTCCTTTGCTATCCAACTCCTTGCATTTAACATCGGCTCATTGCAACGCCATTACTGTGCGGTACAGGAAAATGGACAAAATGGAGAATATTCGGCTTATTCCATCGAGAGATGCGCTGTAATTGGCATCTGCATTGTTGCACGTTGCTTGAAATTTACAAAGCTGTTCAACTCGCAAACTAGATTGGCGACCAGTTCAGTCTTAGAAAGCGACACTATTGCCCGTGGTCATTGTTTCCGAGATACAAATTGATAAATATTTTATGCTTCTCATGCACGTTATGGGTTAGCTTGTTGCACATCTGTAACTTAAATCCCCGAATCTGGCCATATTTATGCCACTGGACTGTTTAAATAAATATATTTATTTTAACGGCTGATAAAAGAACACTGTTTTTCTTGTTAGCTCATGCATTTATTATTTAAAATGCACGTCAGTCCGAAGATTCGCACGTCTCATTTGTACACAAGGTTGTCACGTTTAAATAACTTAAAATTGTTTTGCTTTAACTGCACTATCTGGCAAAAGTTTCAAGTTGTGGTATATATGCATTGCAAAACAAAAAGTTACAATTAAAACCATAAGTAATGCCAAAAATTTTCTGTGGTGACATATGTAAAATATGCTGGCCAATCATGCTAGAGAACCAGTTCGGCAAATAGAATCGTACCTTCACAGAGCCTCACCTTTTTTCATCATTTTGGTCGACAGGTTTGAGACATGCCTATTCGACGTGCAGCTGGGACTGCATCCCAGGACACCACCCCTAAGAACGTTCCAGAAAGAGGTAGGAATAAGGATATTCCAGTACTGACTGAGGACCATCTTCTGTGGTTATCTAGTCAATCTTTACTGGGACTTCCAATTTGCACCCGCCGCCACTACCACTGCTGGGTTAGATTGGCACATTACTTTTAATTTAATTGGTTGCTTTTAATGGAAATTTCTGGTGCCATGCCCTTCATCCATGCATCTACTTAGCTAAGCCTGATGCTGGCTCAGAGGAATCTGCCTCCACGGGAGAGGAACAGGAGGTTCCTTCTGCCGCCCCTGAGGCCGGAGGAGAGGTGAAGGAGGCGGCCGACAAGACGGGCAACGGCGAAACCCCAAAGGCAGTGGAAGAGGAGAAGAAAGAGGAGGGAGAGGCAGAGGAGGCTGGTGACGGGGAGGAGAAGGGAGAAACGTGAGCCACTCGTCGCCCTTCCTTCATCTCGTAAATGTGATAACTGCCTGTCTGTTCCACTTATTGGTGAATTGGTCCCGTTGTCAGTGCATGGGAGGCAGGTAGTGAAGTACAGTGCAGCTGATGGTTGCTGTTTCAAATCCCAGGAGGAGACCTGCTGTTGTACTTTTGAGTCAGATACTTGACCTGTGCTGCTCCAGTAAATCTTTTGACATATAAATGGGTCAGTTTTAAGTTGCCTTGAATAAAAAAAGTGCTTTCGCTAGGTAGATAAATTTGACTATGTTGAAGTACTGTTCAAGCATGCCACTTTGAGGAAGAAAAATGTGCGTGTTTAATTTTGTTTTAATTGCATGAAACGGGAGTTTTTTTAGTCCTTAACAGTGGTGGATGGTGCAAAAAAATATATATTTTTAATCTGTATGATTTTTGCCACCCCTACCTTAACATGTTTCTTTTTGGTCCATTTTGTAGAGAAAAGGATGCTGGGAAGGAGAAGGAGAAGGTGAGGAAGATAAAAAGGACCATCCCCGCCTGGGCAACGATGTCGTCCAGCCGCCGTCCAGCCACCCAGAAGGCTGTCGTGTCCCTATACAACCAGCCAAAGGTGGATGACATCCTCATCGAAGCCATCCAGGTGTGAATATGTTCTAATCCCCTCTCTTTAAAGGGACGTTCCATGTTGTTATTAAATTAAAGTATGGAAATGTTTCCACGCTATTGCAACAAACTGGCCCACTGTCTGTTCTAAACATCAGAATTTACTTATTAATGTTTTCGATGAAATCACCAATGTGAGCGAGATGTCGGCACCAGAATGTCCACATAGTGAAGAGCAGCGTCCCACATAAAGGATGGTGGGTAGGAAATATTGATGTAGGCTATCTTGCCATTTAGCATATTCACAATAGGGATATGTAAGTTTTCAGCTGCTGGCATTGCCAAATACAGTGGAAACAGCTTATAGTGATCACATCTGTCTGGGTGAAATTGATCACTATAAGCAGATCTTTCTTTTTCTTTGTCTCAGGCAGTTTACCATCTAATTGACATTTGTATATTTACTACATTAATATAATGTAATAAAACGGACAATGTCGCTATTTAATTTTATCAACGACAACAAATACAGTGCCGTTGTTTCAAACGCTTTTCAAATTACAGTACTGTACAAATTCAGTTGTGTAATTCAAATATGCTATAATACAGTATTTTACGTAAATATTCAGTTCAATTTATACAGCACATTTTCACGTTGCATTGTCTCAAAGCGCTTATTGTAGTTTCACTGCTGCATCTCGGTGGCTCATTTTTGGCTTTGATGTCCATATTTGTAAGTGGAGAAAAAATGACTTTCTATTTCCATCATGTTTTCTGTGCTCGCCGCATTAGCCTCAGGTAGCTAGCCAGAAGCAGATGGGTCACCGCAAGGCAAAGTAGGGCGATCAAAGTAAAGTGAAAAATAATATATGTTTGTATATATATTTATATGTGTTTATTTTTTTCCATATCTTGTCATGTATAAAAAGATCCAAAATGAACATTGTAAACCGACAACTTGATTAGGAATGATTCCATCCCAAGCTTTTTGATCCATTTAAGTGGTTGATCACTATAACCATGATCACTATAATCGGTTTCCACTGTGTTGTGATTGGTTGGCTAAGTATCCCAAATGTGAACGGAAATGCAGGGTATGAGTGAAGCTGTTCGACATCTCTATGGCTAAAGCATCACTGTCTAGATGCAGCCAGTGGAAGATCCTGGCAAGGACAAGATGGGAAATTGCTGTCACTCTCCTCTCCATACAGTGTGGAATTTTAACATGGGATGTGTGTAGGAATCCTGTTGTTGTCAAGTTGATCTGTTAAGAGTGAGGTGGATATTGGTGAACTGGGAGAATTTTACTTGCTCTATCACTTTAAAAATATGATGCTAGTTATAAATATTAAAGCATTTATTATTGAAAGCCAAAGATCTGAGCTTAAGTTACCCCACAGAGGCGTTGTTCCACCACAAATGATTCGGCTCAAGAGCTGTGTGGTAATTAGCACAAGGAGAATCAGGTGTGTTAAATGAAGGGAAACCAAAAAATGTGCAGGGCTCCGGCCCTCCAGGACTGGAGTTTGACACCCCTGATATAGTGTATCAAACATAAATGTCCCACTTGACCAGTGCTCACCCTATCTAGGTTTAAGAGAGATTAGGGTTAGGGTGCCATTTCAGCTACGTTTCTATAAACAGTAGTTTTTTTTTTTCCACTGGGTGCATCTGTGGAACGTGGGTTCAGTATAAATAGTGATGAGGACCTGTTAGTGTTTGCTTTGTTCATTGTTGTTTTTACCTGCCTCCCTTCACAGGCCTGTCAGGAGAAGTCTGGGGCCTCCTCCTTTGCTGTCACAAAGTACATCATGAAGAAGTATGCGTCCTTGGAGCTGGAGAAGAGGAAGTTTCTCCTGAAGAAGGCTCTGACACGCCTGGTGCAGAAAGGCGTTGTGAAGCAGGTACAATCACTTTCTTAATCATGAGCTCCTTCCATTCTTCCCAGTCTTGGTTTTTTAGAAATATCCATCCGTCCATCCATCCATACTGCAGTCACTTACCTTGGGCAGGCTAGTGGATGAACCTGGAGCCATCTTTCAGACACTTGTGACCAGTAACATCATCCATTCCCATTTTTCTTATTGACACAGTGATGGTGGTTTTATCCATGTGTTTCTTTGTTTTTCTGAGTTTCATGGTACGCAGCGGAGATGGACTTCAGCCTGATCTCTAATCTCCTTTCGATGAAAGTCCAGCTGATTGGACAGTTTTGCAGTGGTTTGGTCAAAAAGCGTAGAAGCCCATGAGAAGTGCACGTTTTGGCTGATGCCTCTCTCTGTGTCCTCCCTGCAGCTGAAGGGAAAGGGATTCTCTGGTAGCTTCAGCGTTAACAAGCAGTCAAAATCCACCAAGGTAAACCTCGTCAGACTAGCTAACCACTCCTGTCACGCCTGGTGAAGGGGATGCCTATACGGTTGACCAGTAGACATTCCCGCAGTTAGCCAATGTACGAAACGCCCCCCACCCTCCGCCTTCGTCTGTCTGCAGAAAGCTGAGCCGCTCGGCGATTCGCTTCCACTGATCATCACCCGCCTGTGTGAACCCAAGGAAGCTTCTTACTTCCTCATCAAGAAGTACTTAGAGCAGCACTTCCCGCAGCTCAACGTCGAGCAGAGGTACCTTTGCTTCACAGGTCAATCCAGGGGCTGGACTTTCAGGGTGTTTAATCCACTGTTGTTGTTAACATCATTGTGGTAGGAGTTTATCGGACATTGAATCTGTGTGGTTTAACGCTTACACCTATATGCCATAGTTGGGTCAAATTTACTAGACTAGAGTCTTAACTTGAATTCAAAAAACTGCAGTAGTCAGTTTAATTTCCCTCTTGAGACAGACTGCTGTGTTCAAGCCTCTGAAAGCATACAGCCCATTCACTTCCAGTGCGAGGTCACGGGAATCGATGTGCGTTGATCATGGTGTTTAGGGTGTGGGTGGAGACTCCCAAAGCCCTCTGTTCTTTTTCAGGCCAGACGTCTTGAAGAGTGCCCTGCAGAAAGCCGTGGAGCGAGGTCACCTGGAGCAGATCACCGGGAAGGGAGCTTCTGGCACTTTCCAGGTCTTCTGCCACTTTTTCCTGGCCCATTTCAGCCATGACATGAGAGCTTAGAAGTTATTTGCTTGTTGTTTTCTGGCAAAAGTACATTTTCTAACCTTTTCCCTCTTAAGAGAGGATGATGATAGGATGATTTTGTGGCTTTTACAGCTTATAGGAAATGTGTATGCCGCATCGGTTTCTGCTCCGACCAGAGGGGAAAGTTCATGAGCTCTGAAATTGCCCCCCTCCCTTGCAGTTGAAGAGGGTTGGGGACAAGCCCCTTCTGAAAGGAGGCCCACTGGAAGACGCCATCGTGACAGCCATCACAGCCATGAATGAGCCCAAAACGTGCAGCATTGTGACCCTCCGCAAGTTCCTTCTGGAGACTCACAAGGACAGCAAGGTCTACAACTTGGGTAAGCTCCTTGGTTTTCGCACCGAGGCCCTGTCCAGTAGTGCTACAGGTTGAACACATAGAGGTGAATAACTAAGAGACTGGTCTTGTCATGAAGGTCAGGAAAATTTGCAACAAATTTGTTGGTTTCTGGAAAAAGTACAATTTCTAGACATCTAGAAGGCAGTTTAATTCTCCTGATGTCCTGGGAGTGTTGCTGTTGTTTGAGGTGTTGCTGTTGTTTGAGGTGTTGCTGTTGTTTGAGGTGTTGCTGTTGTGTTGGTGCTTTGCTTTCAGGAAAAGAAAATCCAAACCCAACGATTTGTTATCCTGTTTTTTTTATTTTTTTATTTTTAAACTCTCTAATTTAAGTAGGGTCCATTCAATACTGAAGCAAGGCAAGCATGTCTGGCTGTGGTTCTCAGGTACTGCCTGCAGTACTAGTCTTTTCCTGTTTCTTTCCATAGTGGGGAACCTGAAGAGGACCCTTCAGAGGTGCAAGATGATGGGCTGGATGGAGCAAATCACTGGAAATGGCCTGAATGGAAGCTACCAGCTTTGCTACCCCTACTACCCAAGGTAGGGTGTCTGTGTTTTGTGTTCATTTGAACCAGCCTGTGAGTGTCCAGCTGCCTGGACACCAAAATGAAGGAGTGTCAGGCTTGTAGGGCTGGGCGATATCATATGTATATTATGGCGCATGCGCAATAATCACCAGGGTTTCAGGTCAAAGACGAAGCATTTGGCCAGACGGCAGCTTTTCAATACTATGCGGGCATTTATTTACGCCCAATGTTTGGTAAGCAGATTAGTAGTACTGCTAAAATATTGAGATGCATTTTGTGGCACCCAAAGTTTAGTAATCTTTATTAGATTTGGTTAGCAGAGCAAACCACATCATGCTGTTTTGGTATACTATGTTTGGTATACTTTAGTGTGATTTGCACTGAAGGGTCAGTGAAGAAAGGAACAGCTCAGCAGCCACGATATCCTTTAAAAGAGGAGATCTTGCGGATAAACGAGGTAAAAAGACGTTGGCGGTGTGGTGGTACTTTTCACAGTTTAAAGTCTAACACGTTTATTAAAAATAAGGATATGCAGAATTTACTAACTTTTGAGCGTCATAAAATGCCTTATTAATATTTTAGTCATACTATTGATCTGCTTAACAAATCGTGAGCGTAAACATCCGTACAGTACTGAAAGGCTGTCATCTATAGCCCTGGTGATTATAATATCAATATGATATCGCCAGGCCCTACAGGCTTGGGTATGTGGGTTTATTCCTGGGGGTCAGAAGTATTCAGACTCTGAGTACTTTATTTATCCCCAAAAGGACAATTTTGTGCTGGGGTGTGACACCTTTGTCTCTGTTCATGTCCGATATTCATTTTTTATTTCCTTGGCATGTGTAAGGGTAGGTATGGGACTGCACAGTCTTTCGGCATAAATAGGGTAAAATTTCTTGCCTCAAAAGAAAAGTGTGCGTGCATCAGTGGGGGCGGGGGGGGTTCCCTGGTCCAATATTTCTGTCTATACCAATCATTTTCCCAGAGGGCAGAATTTATCATGTGGAACCCCAAAGTTCAGGGCTGAATTTTACATCCTGATCTAGCCTTGTGTCCAAAGTAACGTAGAATATCTCGCAGAATGATGCAGGTAGAATTGATTGATTTGCGGTTGTTGACAGAGGCCCACGAACCTTATACTTGTTTGTACTGATGGGTCTTAGGTTTCAGTAATGAAGTGCTGATGCATCGGAGATCCACGCCTTAACCTTCTAGGTCTTCTTCCTCCACAGTCCTGCTGTCCTGTTCCCAGAGAAACAGAACACTCCAGAGCCGGGAAAGCGGAAGCGTGGGAGGAAGGAGGACTCTGAGGAGGAGGAGTCTGAGGAAGACGAGTCTGAAGAGGAGTCTGAGGAAGATGAGGAGGATGAACCTCCTCCCAAGAAGAGGTGAGTCTTTACGTTGTGGGAGCAGTAGGATCATTCCATTTTAATTCAACAAGAAGAGGTGAGTCTTTACGTTGTGGGAGCAGT
The DNA here is from genome assembly GCA_026776725.1 of Gnathonemus echidnorhynchus. NCBI lineage: Eukaryota > Metazoa > Chordata > Actinopteri > Osteoglossiformes > Mormyridae > Gnathonemus > Gnathonemus echidnorhynchus. The sequence goes on along the minus strand of JAODJU010000130.1, from coordinate 21,376,174 downwards.
AGGATCATTCCATTTTAATTCAACAAGCTTCCAGAAACACCCATGACCAGTGGTACACCTGGATATCTTGGAAGACAAAGAAAAAATTTTGAAAACACCTTACACACTTTGGACTGCTCTTCATGTACCCCTTGGGCTATTTTTATGAAATTAGCTGATTGAGTGTGATTAGTGCATAATTAGTGATGTGTGGATTTTTTTTTGGCTAAGGTCAGAGCCAATAACTTCTTTACCCCTTTGAATAACAATACTTTTTTTGATGAGAGAACTTTTCCTCCTAATTAATTATCCCTCCCTCAAATGCCGTTCTTGTGGCTTATACTCTTGGGGTGGTTAACTCATGACGCAGATGGGGCACGAAGGGAAGGTTATTAAAAAGAAAACGCTGTGGAAAGTATCTGTAATCCACGTGCCACATTTTTCATCGCAATCTAAAAATGATGCTACAAATGCAATATAAAGAGCAACGACTATATCAGCAGTACTACAAAGATCTAAATGTTAATAATGTACGTACGCAATACTGTAGCCGCTTTTAACAGATACAAATAAAAAAAAAAACATAAGGGGACTCATGAGGGCTCATCTGTGTCAAATGTGAGCACCAAGTGAAACCACTTATGCGGTTGTGATACCTAGTTGCAGTGTGGGGCTGGGTCTGTGCAGGCTCTCATCACGCGTGTATGTTAAAGCAGAAAGCGCATAGAAGATGCTGAAGTTGCGTAGGTG
>JAODJU010000130.1:21354280-21375345 GCA_026776725.1 Gnathonemus echidnorhynchus | reverse complement strand
GGTGGGTGGGTGGGGGCACTACTGCCCTATAGGTGTTATGTTATTTGGAGTCTTCCTGGTTCTTGGGTTGGTTAAAGCGCATGGAGTCCCATCACAAATGAGTGTTTCTTGAATCTGAACTCATAGCGTTTCTGGCTTGTTAGTTTTGGAAATGGAGCCTCACTTTGGGCCGGCCGTGTTCCTCCTTAAGCCGGGACTGCTGTGGTCATTCTACTGAAAAAAATAGTCTTTTCGCTACCTGTGCAACATCGCTGGAGTTTAAGGTGCATTGATGATGGTGTTTAACATAAGGGGCAACTGATGTTGACATTTCTACTGGAGAAAAGTGCTCATTGATGTGGACGTTAGAACGGCAGCCACAAAAGTCCAGTAGGAGGTCAGCCTAGATCTGAAAATCGGTATTGCTGGGCATCATATCTGTGATGCTGGAATATGGGTGATGAGAGGGTGGGGGCACTGTTCAGCAGTAATTAGAAAGGTTTTGAGTGAAGAGTATGACTTCTTGAAGGTTTAAGGCCGGGGTGTCAAACTCCAGTCCTGGAGGGCCTGACCCCTGCACATTTTTGGGTTTCCCCTCATTTAACACACCCGATTACAGCCCTTGAGCTGAATTATTTGTGGGGGAACAGGGAAAGAGCTAAGCTACACAGGGCTCTGGCCCCCCACTCCTGGTTATTGTCTCCATGAGTCTCAGATCAGAGCTAAACACCTGTCACTGATTAAAAGCGATTATTGGGTGGATAATTGGCAAATGCATTTTCTTGTGTTAAAGCCAATTTAGACCCTTAGTATTCTGAACATTGCTCAAAAATTGTCATTTTGGAACTCTAGTTATCAGTGGCTGAGCTCCAGTTCAAATCATTACGGTAATGGAAGGCCCACACCTGAATATTGAACCATATATTTGTGTGGCATTGTGTGCTGAACATGATTCAGAACAAATAGAAAAGGGGAGTCAATCTGCAATCCTGGGGGGCCGGAGCCCTGTGTAGCTTAGTTCTTTCCCTGTTCCACCTCAAATGATTCAGCTCAAGAGCTGTGTGGTAATTAGCACAAGGAGTTGAATCAGGTGTGTTAAATGAGGGGAAAACCAAAAATGAGCAGGGCTCTGGCCCCCCAGGACTGCAGTTTGACATCCCTGAGATGTATGATGAAATCCCTCTAATATGTGGATGAGTGCATCATTTGGTGAATCACTGGAGCATCGACCTGATCTTGGGCTAAACGATTGGTCTTCCAGTCACAAAGCTTGCAGGAATCTGTCTGGCTGCAGCGCCCTCATGTGTCCAATGCCGTTCACAGGAAACAGAAGAGGCGCCCAGCCAAGCTGCCACGGCCCCCCACCACTAAGAAGCGCTGGCCGGCCAGTCAGGTGAAGGCGAAGGGTAAGAAGCCTCCCCCAGCCAAGAGGCCGGTGGGCCGCTCCAAGAAGCCGACCCCCCCAGCTCGGAAGCCAGCCCCCAAGGCGGCCACCAAGGTGGCTGCCAAGGAAGCCCCGCCCACCAAGGAAACCCCGCCCAGCAAGGCCACCAACGCCCGGAGCGCCGCCAGCAAGAGGGCTGGGTCGTCTGCCAAGCCCAAAACACCAGTCGCCAAGAAGCTTACCAGCAAGGCCCGCACGCAGGCGGCAGCGAGGAAGACGCCTGTTAAAAAGGCCCCCCCGAAATCGGCCGTCAAAGCCAAATCGGTGTCGCGGAAATCTCTCCGATCTCTGCGGTCCCGTAAATAAGCTCCGTGGGCTGATAGAGGTTCGCCATCTCTATCAGCTGCTTATCCGTTTCCGCTTCCCTACCCGTTTTCATTTTTTTTATTTTTTATTAGAGTCATATGTAAACAGTAAACAAAGTGCCCATTACAACATTGCCCCCCCCGCCCCCCAGCAGGATAAATGTAAAAGTCTATCTATAATAATAATAAAGTTGTGCTGCGGCAGTTCTAAGCTCACGATACATAGCTATGTTTTCCCAGTCCTTCCGTTCGTATATTAATATGAGATGTATACTGGTTTTCCCCTATTAATATAGCATATTTAGAAAGTGAAAGGACATAAGTTATGTTAAGGTGACTGCTCTTTCAATATAGTAGTTCACAGGGAAGGCTGAAGATTTTTTTTAAGTCATGTTATTTTATTAATAAACTTAATTTCGTTTACCCCTTACACACACGAATGTGATGACTCTCATATAGTTCGTTTTGTGAAGTTTCATCTGTTGATGGAAGATGGGCGCGGTTACCTGTGTAATCTTAAAACTGGTTTCAAAATAGTGTTACAGAAGCGATGGACTGGCGTTTAGTATTGGCTTATAGTTTCTTGTGAATAGGGGCGCACAATTGTCTTTTTTTCTTTAAGTGGAAGTCATTCGTGAAATCCTGAAAACGCCGTTTAGGGAAAACCTGGGTTTTTTTTTTAATTCGCATTAGTAATAAATCTCACCGGGAAAGAAGAAAAATCAGAAGATTCGGTTTAATAATTTTGTGTAAAATACAGAACCGCTTTAGACGGGGGGGGGGGGGGGGGGGGGGGGGGTGGGTGAGGAGATGGATGACGTTGTATGTATTAGTAACTGACTGTGATCACCACCAGTTTTTAGAAAGAGCCTTGCTCGTAGATACTTTGCATGCCCGTATTCTTCAGTTGTGATGCCCATTTATTTAGTCATTAATAAAAGTGACTATATTTGTACATTTATTCATTTATTGCCACTGATTTTCTTGCCCGTTTCCAAAAATAACGGTAATTCTGGCTTTGCCCTGCTGTACCTGCTGAAGAGATGAGTACCGTCGCTATTCATAACATTAATAGTTGTAGGATGGAAGTAAATTCGAATAGTTTTATTAGGAAGCGAAGTCTGGTAATTAACATTATATTCAAATGTGATTTGTGTGTTTACTGCAAATAGCAGTCTTTAAGAAACACATAATTCCATATTAGTGATAGATTATTTTAACACTTCTTAGTTTTGAATGAGCTCGTTGTAAATTAATGCTCCATCTGCCTGTGTTGAGCCACAAATTGTATGGGATCTTGGCACTGACAAAAATATTATGTCTAACAAAATTCATGGCAAGAGGCTTTCGAAAATAGACGTTTTCTCACAAAAGGTTTTTTTAATCTAAAAGGTCCTCCTTGCATAATGTAAAACCTCTAGCACTTCACTAATGGTAGATTAAATTTGGGCGTGTTGTTCTTGTAAGAAGCTGGTAGGGTTTCTGTAGCTGACTGACTCCTATTTTTCCTGTTTTTTATGAATTGCATCATTGCCGTATGATGTAGGAATAATGCAATATAAAACCGTATATTACCAACAGTGCAGCCTGCTGTGAAGTATAGATTACCTTTAATGACGGAGATGGAATCCTCAAATCCGACTGCATGCATGGCAAACGCACTTCAGCAATAGTAATTGTAGCCTTTCAAAAAAATTTCGTTGGTCATTCGGGTTTGACTCTAGAGAGGGCAGATGGACTGTGATCAGTGGCTTCTTAAATCTCAGTTTGACACACTAACACCAAAGAGGAAACCGAAGTACCAGTATTTAAAAAGAGGTAGTATATTCAGCTTGGATTGCCCAAGTTCAAAGGTACCTCACCTTGGAAAGGACATGTTCATACAAATTAAAGCTGCCATTTCCCCCTGCAGACGCCCGTGTTACATCTATGTAGGCGTGTCGCCTCCCGTGTGCGGATCTCGCCCCGAATCGGCGGGGCAGAAGCAGATTCGGCTGAAATCGCGGAGTTCAAACATTGTTACAAATGTAGCATTTTGATCGCGAAGCCAGTGAGTCGTTTACACCATTCGCAGCATGTGTTCTTCGACGTTTTGAAAGACTTTTTGATTGAACAAAAGAACTGTAGGCGGTTGAGAAATTGCTTCAAGGCGGGTCTCCGACTGTAGAGTTGTTTGCCCATGCAGTCTTATTATATGAGTAGGCGGTACGAAAGACACTGGCATCGTCTGTGCTGGGAGACTCGGGGAAAGTCCAGCTCGCTCCAAGCGGCGTGCAGAACCTGATCTATGAAGTGAGTTCACGGCTTTATCTGTTTCTTTTGCTGTTTACTGGTTTCCGGGGATGTAGTGCCCAGCCCCAAAATATATATTTTAACCACGGTTCAGCGTGCAAGTCTATTCGTTCTTAACGTGAACAGCCTGGTCGTTATCACCGTATAGAGGTGGTCTGGAAATCATGTTACAGTCTTTAATTTGCCCCTTTATCGTGGAGGCGCTAATTCGCATGAAAATAATATGTGTGAGAGTTAGGAAGGTCCTTACTTTACCATACTTTTAAATGATGCAACACTGTATCCAGTCAGGTAATGCTATTGTATAATGAGGGTAAAATAATGAGCTATTACAGTTAATTTGACGAGTTGGTTTTGTAGTTTCTACGGATGAATGTCTAGCTAAACAATTTACTACTTGATATAAAACAGAAAATTACCTATAGGATTTGCTTTATTCTTTTTCGCCGTATGTAGACCTAACAGGTGTGATTTCATGGTTGCACATGTATAATAAGAATATAAGATTACTTTATTGATCCCAGCGCTCGTTATGTGTATATAAGGTATACTTAGGTGCGTGTGTATTGCAGTAAATAAAACAATAGTCACGTCGTTATTTAGTTATCGGAGGGACTTGTATATAGACTGTTATAAAGGGAAATAGCGAGAGGCAGATCTGTCATGCCTACAGTATGTGTTTGCCAACGATTCACACCTTACCGAGACTAACTTTCGGTTCCGCGCCGAGGATCGCGCTTGGGGTGATCACGGAAGCGCTGCAGATTTGCAGTTCATGCAGTCAGAAGCAGGGCTGCCTGCGCAGACCGCCGGGTCGCCTCCGGAGGCTCCCGGAGCTGAGCAGGTGAGAGGTAAACGGCCGTCGGCGTCCGGGCGTCGATGCGAAGTGGATCTCCACGGCCGGGGGATGAGAGAGGCTGCAGCCGCAGAAGAGGACGCCGTGACGAGGTCTGCAGAGGTGCGGTTCGTTCTCCACAAGTGCTTAATTAAATCTTGTGCCTGTGATTTGCAAGTTACTCCACAGGGGAAACAAAAGGCGTGCCTGCTGTATGCCGGGTGCCAGGCGGTGTGTGAGCTCTTACATAACACCCTCATCTCTGTAAAGTCGTGGTCTCTTGCATGGCCAGTCTTAGTACTTCTTCGCTGCAATGTTATATTTTCCTTTCCCTCAATAATATGATGTGTGCTTTTAATTAGAATCAGTACATATTGGCAATCTGACCATTGCTTTTTTAGGATTATTGGTATGACTTAATAGAAAACACAGGTCAGTTCTGAGATAAGGACATAAATGCTTGCACTTTCATGTATTGGTAGAATGTCCAGAAATATACAGGATTTAAAATTTTCGTTAAAGACACTTAGGCAAGAAAGTGATGTAAAATTCTGCCTCTTCCCCTTTTGTAGTATGTGGGTTCCTTCCATGTGGATGACCGTTGCCTAGACGACCAGATCCAGCAGTTGGACAGACAGCTGGAGTCTCTAAAGGTGAGGGGGCGGTCGTTGCCTACCTCCGACCAGTGAGTCAGAATACACAGCTGTTAGCAGGGCACATGTGTGTGTCTGTTTGCTTGGCGATAAGCTGAAGGTTGTGTAATTTACAGGTGAACCTTGATTCATATTGACTTTTTCTTTCCCCCCAGACTTCCCGAAGGCGAAAGCTGGTCTCGCTGAAATTCTCCATCAAAGGGGTCAAGATGTACGACGAGGATGAAGCGGTAAGATACGCAGAAACATGTCATCTGCTTACTTTGTGTGGCCCTTCTAATGACTCATGCTGATTCGCCCACTGTCTCGTCCCTCTGACCCCCTCCTGGGTTTTAAACACTTCTATTCACTGTGGATATTAAATCACAGAATAATGTGGAGGAAATTCCAGCACTCGGTGTAATATTGAAAGCTTCTTGAGGTTTGCGTGACTAAGGACTCTGGCTTGTTTTTGTGTGCATTTGTGTCCTCATTGGTCAGTGCAGTGACCATTCAGTGAGCTTCTGTTTTGGGTGAGTATGCTGACATCCTCTCTACTGCACCTACAGACGCTGTTAATGGCTCACGCACTGCGCAGGGTGTCCCTGTCGATGGCCCGGCCCTCCGATGAGCAGTTCGCCTTCGTCTCGCACAACCCGGGCAGCCTAGATGCACAGCTCTACTGTCACCTGTTCAGGGCCAGGCATGCCAGAGCAGTAAGGGTCCCAGTGCGATGTAGGCGTGTCAGTCATGCATGCATGATGTCAGGATTTTCATCCTCAGTGTGCACCAGTAATAGATAACTACCCATCCAATCACAGGGCTCATTTCTGTCCCCTCCCCTTCAATGTCCATCCAATCACAGGCCCAGTTTCTGAATCTGCTGATGTGCCGCTGCTTCCAGTTATCCTACATCCAGCGGCACCCAGAGGAGGTTCAGGAGGATGCAGTGAGCCCCCTGCCCACTTGTGCCCCTTACCTCCTCAACCAGGGCTTCCCCCTCAGTGTCAACGCCCTGGTGTCCTTCCGTCGGGCCCCCATGCTCGGCCTTCTCTCTGGGGAAAAGGTCAGCCTCATGGGGTCTGGGGGTGTGCTCGATCTGGTCCTCAGGAACTCACTGTCAGTCCACGTTTTTGCTCCCTTCCAGACAGTCCACATTTTTGCTCCCTTCCAGACAGTCCACATTTTTGCTCCCTTCCAGACAGTCTACATTTTTGCTCCCTTCCAGACAGTCCACATTTTTGACCGTGGGTCCTCAAGGATCAGACTGGGTAACGCTGCTCTACACTAGTGTTTCCCAACCCAGGCCTCAAGAACCCCCCCCCCCAAGGCAGTTCAGATTTTTGTTCCCACCCAGCACACTTGAACCAAAAATTTAAGCAACCAAGGACTCCGAATTCCTGGGTTGGGAAATCCTGCTCTAGACAGCATCCACATTTTGACAGCAAGTATCACGGCAGTTAGTCATCAGAGGAATATCGAGCTTTTTTAAAAACACAAAGCTCCCTTCAGAGGAAAGCGTCAGTCATGCAGTGAAATTGTCTTTATAATCGGAGACGCACAGCTTGATTATAGTTCAGCAGCGTCCTCCACCCTAAGCGTGGTGCAGTTGTTCACAGCCATGTCCCTGCTTGTGGGATGCAGAAGTTCGAGGAAGAAAGTGAGGGAGGAGATTAAACTGGAACTGGTTCCCACCACAGGAAAACATGGCTGTAATCCAGCATTACTGCAATGGCAGCGAAGCCTTTAAAAGCCATGAAGAGTCATGTGCACAAGCGAAACATTCTTTACATAACATTGGATCCTTGCACTATTGTTTTGTTATGCATGACTGCAAAATTACGTTTGGTTTCTCAACAGTTTTTAGAGCTTTAGGTCTTTGCCTGTTACCATGTTTCTTAGTTCTCCCCCTAAGACTTCCTGTCAGCTTATCCCCTGACCTTTAGAAGATGAGGTCGAAGGTCACAGATGTGTGTCAGTGAGCTGGGGAGCGTGATATAACCCATAGCCTCATTCTGCAACTCCCTGAACTTTTTAAATATTAATCTTGTATATCGTCATTTAACTCACAAGTATATGTCAGCGCTGTGTTTGCTATAATGCATCACAGCCGTTTGCAGTCCTATTCTTTACACTGCAGTGTTATTGTTTCCAGTAACTTCATTTTTATTAATGTGCCAATTGGATGCATCGTGCAGTTCAAGTAACGTGTAAACATTTTTCAGTTGCGTGAAACTGAATTTCTTTAGACTGGGGTAAATCATTGTTATAGCTGCAATAGTTTATTTTTATGCTAATTTTCTTTATTAATCTATTTATTAATCTTTTATAAGTAGGAATTACTCAGTGAAGTGTAAGACGAATTTATGTGATGTTTGATAAAAAGGAAAATCTGAGAACACAAGCCCTAGATACAAGACCCAGTTAATTGACCGTGACCGTCTCTACTATCCCCCCCCACCCTCCGCGTCACAGTCCTCCTCCTTGACCAGTGAAGAGCAGCCAAGCAGCTCGGAGGAGGGCCAGATCTCCTCCCCCACCTTGGTACGGAAGAAAGCCATCCGCAACAAAGTGCTGCGCTCCGGAGCGTACCGTTCCTTTACCTGCACGCCCCACAGACAGCGCCACCTGCAGGACCAGCTGACCTCATCGCAAGGTGGGGATCCATTTGTCTTTGACATGCCACCAGACTGCTGTCGCTGTCCTGGTACTGGTACTTTGAAGCCCTCTGCCCTGTCATTTCTGGACACGGGCTGCCAGAACAGCTGTGCAACGTTCTACTGACAGCGATTCTCAGACTAGAGGATGTTTGGGTAGGCTAAGCCCTGCCCCCCTCCCTTGGGGAACCCGTGTAAATACAGGCATGTAAATACTGAAATAGCTTCGCAAGAGGTCTCTGAGAATGTAATGCAGCTGATGAGAAACCCAAACCCAACCAAACCCCCCCCCCCCCCAACCCCGCACCCCCTTGAATTTCTGTGTAAAACAGGAAAGACACAAAACGGCCTGGAAGCCTCGAGGGGCCGGTCGCCCAGCCTGGCAGAGACTGAGGAGGCTCTAGCAGAAGCTGTGTGGAGCTGGGCGGGCATATCAAGGTCTGTGTGCGTGTGTGTGAGTGCGTGTGTGTGTGCGCATGTGCGTGTGAGTGATGGTTATCCATGTTCAAAGCCACCATAATTTTTTTCACTCTGGCGGAAATCTTGGGTGTAACATTAACTGATGGGAAATGTTTTGGATGTTGTAAAATATCAGTTTAAAATGTTAAATGCCTGTGTAATTCCCATATTGTGCCGGATCTAAATCTCTGCTATAGCTTGTGATTCTAAGGCCCTAACACCAGCCTCATTTTGAGCCGGCATTCCCATGGCAACGCTGGCCATGTGACCAGTGTTGCTTCAAGAGGCGAAAGGCAGGGTGTCCTGCAAAGCCTAGATGGGGTTAGTCCCCATCTCACCCCTTCTGCTCATTACCTTTCAGAGCCAGCAGCTCCTCTCTGCTGGAGGAGGATGTCCTGGGTGCCTTCCTCTTATGTCCCTCAGCCGGGGATTCCGACTGGGGGTCCATTACCGTCCGGGGCCCCTCCGGTCTGGTCACCTACTCCATCAGGAAGAGCCCTGCGAATAAGTACATGCTGGAGGTAGATTGGCATGGGTATCAAAGTCTTCTCTGACAGCAGGCCGGGAAATCGCACGGGAGGATTGCTGCTTTGCATGAATTTGTTGTCCATGTAGTGCATTTTTAGCTTGGGAGTTTTACTTTAATCAGATTGTAGAGGAGGCGGGTTCAAGCAACTAGAGGAGGTGGGACCAACCAATCAGATGTCTTGGTCCTGCCTCCTCTACAATCTGATTGCTTATCTCCCTGAAACAATCATTTTTTCTTCTGCCCTCAGAACATTATTATGTAAGTAAGTGCATTTTTAAAGCCATCATAAACATAATGAATTAATATCAGTTAACAGTGTAACTGAAAGTGACCTGTAATGTAATTCACAATCCTGTAGCATTTTTCTTATGTTTTTGTAAGAATGATTGATATTTACTGACTCTGTTTGTTTGTGTGTGTGTTTCATCCTTTAAATCAGACCTGCATGACTGAGTTCGACAGTATTGCTGCCTTAATAGAGCGCTACCACGAAGACGCAGGGGAGCTGGAGTACGCTCTGAGCTGTGCCCGCGTCAACCATTGCTATGAGTGGGACGAGAAACCAGGCGGGGCCCCGGCTTTCACCATCCGCAAGGCCTCAGTGAACGTATGAGGGGACGGTGTAAGGGACGCCTTGGGGTCATGGGTCACCAGGCTGGGGGGTGGCCGTCCCCCACCTCAGCCTAAGTTTGTGCCAAAGAGAGAAGACGGGAGTGAGACTGATGTGTGGAAGATCATATGGAAATCGTTGAATTCACTGTACTTTCCTTTTCTTTTCACCGTCCATCTCGCTTGTCTGCCTGACTGGTGGCCTAGAACTCGCGGAACACTCTGGTCTAGAACCCAAGGCGCATGTGCTTCAGATGAACAAATTATCAACCTGCCCTATGATGTATGCTTGCTCTTCTGGGGAAAAGATTCTTGGTTCCCTTTGTCATGCTTGCTCATGTGTTTGCATTTGAGATGAATAGATACCTGAAGGCAAGTCTGATCAAGAGCAGGTGACTCTCCTGAGTTTATGCTGGTGAACATATTCCCTGGGGGGCTGGAATGTTGGGGAGGTTAATCTCTGTACTGACCATGGCAGGGTGAATGTCAGTCGCGTGTATGAAAGCACAACGTTAATATCGTTCATGTTCATCACAACTCCTTGCTTCTTATACCATAGTTAACACTTTGGAAAAGTAAGACTGAGAACTTAAAAAAAAATCTTTTTGCACCTAGAGCTCAGTGGATGGACATCCTGATCGTTTATGTTTATGGTCACCTGTAGATACCCCTTCACTTATTTTGGCCGTTGTGTGAAGTCCATAATAAACTTGGATTTTTGTGACATTGAGGTAGTGTACACCAACTCATAAATTACATTTAAAATATGCACGTTGTTTTCTTGAGTCTTTTTATTTCAAGATTGTGATTTTTTATTGACTTGAATTGTCTCGTAATAGCGTGTCTGATCATGCATTGTAGTAGTAGGGGAGGAACTGCGGCTTCTCGCACTGCCACGGGAGGGCGCTGTTTTCCGTTTTGGGAGCATAGCTTTTGAGAATCTGGGGTAGAAAAATCTGTCTTTCACTTTAGCTTCGTATAAAGTAACATGCTTACTGATTCTAATGCAAAATGTTGATCAAGTCGTGTTATTTAGATAATCTGATGTATTCCCGAAACGCTCTTCCACCTCTATCTTTATCACATACACTTGCTTTCAGCTATGAAGGGAAATCGTCAGTACTTAGACAGCATGCAAACTCCGAAATAGATCATTATTTTCTAAAACCTCCTGTTAAATGATGATGAAAAAAGTGAGATTTAGGACGCAGTTGTAGGCTAACCTTTACAAGAAGTGAAGCTTTTTTTATTACACGCACTTATTTGACGACGGTCCCTAAAACTGACAATCGCGTTTCCGTGGAAGTTTGCGGTAACTCAGCAACAGGGGACGCCGCGGTAGGAGAATTCCAGTGTTTATTTTTGTAGGACCGCCAGTGGTGGCGACTCTCCGGGTACCTCTGAGCTGTGTTTCCATGGCACTGGATGGCGCTGCCGATGTGTCCCCCCCAGTGATGCTTTACGGGCTATGACAGCGGGCAACGGGAGGATCTGCCGGCGCGGACAAGCGCACTGCTTTGGATGCTGCTTTCGGACCGCGCTGGCAAGTTTGTCTCTGTGCGCTCGCTCTGCGTGGCATTGGTGCGTTACGAAAGAATAAAAACTTCTGTATCGAAGGGGACGTTTCTTGTAAAAGAATGTATTATCAAGCAAGGACGGGGATCACTTCAGTGATGACTTAAATTATAACATTGACGCACAAAGATAGTTAACTATGCTTTTATCACGACTGAAAGGCATCTAAATTATTTTTTTACATTACATTTTATATCTGCACTTCGGCAACAAAAGACACTGATGGCTTCCGAGTCGGTTAAGGTGGTGGTCAGGTGCCGACCCATGAATGACAGGGAAAGGGCGCTGAACTGTAAAGCGGTGGTGTCGCTGGATTCCGACCGGGGCCAGTGCTTCATAGAGAAGCCCGGAGCGGCGGAGGAGCCGCCCAAGCAGTTCACCTTCGACGGAGCCTACTGTACCCAGCACACCACAGAGCAGATGTACAACGAGGTCGCCTACCCGCTGGTGGAGGTAACTGCGGAGCCAAAGCGGAGCAAATTCATGTCGGCACGATGAATGTTTTATAACTTGCCCATTACAGAGCCCTGTGACACAGGGGTCACCTGAGGGCAAGTTACACCACTAGTTAACCATGGACTCAATTTTAAATTAAAAATGTACATGCAGAACACAAGCATAAATCGTCAAACTGACAAACTTAAAAACCGTTACGTAGATCTATGTAATTTATGTGCTTACTTTAAACTAAAACGCTTTCCCTATGAAATTCTCTACACTTCATCGTTTTAGGGATACTCTGTATTCTGTGTTGTAGTATTTAGCTTATTCATAAGGATGACATTTTATAGGCCTATTAAAATGTCTCGTTTGCGTTATTTATATAAGTAATTTCTGTTGATGACTACCCAATGTGTCGGGACTAGAAAAGTTACGGGAAACCTTCCTGTAATCCGGCTTGGTCATTGGAGAATTTCCTTCCATCAGGGAGTGACGGAAGGTTACAACGGGACCATATTTGCCTACGGACAGACGGGCAGCGGCAAGTCCTTCACCATGCAAGGGGTCGCTCAGCCGCCCGTCTACAGGGGCGTGATTCCCCGAGCCTTTGAACACATCTTCGAGACTATACAGGTATCACAGTAGCCTACCTATTAACTGTCAACACACGCATCAGTAATGTTCATTTAGGCATCAGAATAAAGTTTATCGCGCGTTATTCTGTTGCCATATTAATATTAACTATAGAGGGAACGAATTTCAACTAACACTGACACCCCCCCTCCCCCGGCTACAGAATGTGTGGGAGTTTTTTTGTTTTTTTTAAAAAAGCACAAAGTATCGATTACTTGAACTTTTTTCCAGCACCGATCTAATCCGTAGTCTGTTTTATCTCCTCTTTGTAAAGTGCGCGGAGAATACCAAGTTCCTTGTGAGAACTTCTTATCTGGAAATATACAACGAAGAAATCAGGGACCTCCTAGGCAATGACACCAAACAGAAAATGGAGGTAAGAGGCAGAAACTGGAGTGAGACGAGAGTTCTCAGGAGGAAAAGGGAGCAATTATTCATTTGCTCCCTTGTCACTGTATGTTCTCTCCTGGCTCTTAAATGGGATGCCTATAGGACTGGTTACCCCAGTAACTGCCTGTTGTTAATTTGGGAGTGCATGGGTGAAGGAACAATAGCTGTTGTCTTGGTGACACGGAACAGAGACCCAATAAATAGTTGATCCAATATGTTCTTCTGAGGAGAGCTGGACTGGTAAGGGACTGTTAACCTCTCTGGTACAGACACCTTCCCACCTGAGTTAGCTTGCGGAAAATAATAACACTTGCTAGCCTCCTGGAAGTTTAGCTGAATGTAAACAGAACAGTCTTAATGTGTTTTCAGGTCCTGTGAGACTGGACGTCCACTTTTCAGACAAAAATAGGCCCTATTATTATTATTATTATTATTATTATTATTATTATCTGGACCAAAAATGACAGCATACCACTGCCTGCAAGTGTTTCAGTGAAAGCATCAGTCTATGTCTTGTCTGTGTCTGTGTCTCTGGTAGCTGAAGGAGCACCCAGAGCAAGGCGTCTATGTCCAGAACCTGTCCATGCGGACCGTGCACAGTGTCACAGAGTGCGAGCGGCTGATGGAGCAGGGCTGGCGCAATCGCTCCGTGGGCTGCACCCTGATGAACAAGGACTCCTCCCGCTCTCACTCCATCTTCACCATCCACATGGAGATCTGCAGCACCGGTCAGACCTTGGAGATCCTCACCCCCCCGCTTTCACTCTGCCTTAATCCACTGCCGACCATAGATCTTAAAATACTGGCCATGGTGTTTGCCTAGGGAATGTCAACAAAATATCTTAGGCCACAGAGAAGGGATATGTTTTCATTTATTTAGTAGATGCCTTATTTGAAAGTGACATACAAGTGAGGATCAGGGTCAGTCAGTGTTCCTGAAGTATTTGGGGTTTAAGGACCTTACTGAAGAGTCCATCTGCGATATGATTAATCCACTAGCCATGGGATTTAAACTCATGAGCTTCCAGACATGAGCACCCTGAACGCCTACATATTAAACATTAAAGTGAATGGCATGTAAGCTGCCATGATTAAAATTATTTGCTAAGAGGTTAGCTGATAACCAGTAAGCAGGGATGGGCATATCAGGACCAGAATGTAGAAATTCAGACCAAGATTTGTTTCAACCAGCCACTTGACTGTGACTCTTTATACTTAATTGGTTGGTTAAAACAAAATCTTGGTCTGGATTTTTACTTTCTGGACCCGAAATGTCCATCTCTGCCAGTAAGTGATCGTGTGTCTTTACTGATTCATAGCAGCCAGGAGTACCTTATCGATCTTCTCCAATGTGGTGAAATGAGGAGTAAGTAATTGTGATTACTTTGAACTGGCACTATTTGCATAGTTTTATCTCACAGCATGTGGTTCTCCTACCAAATATGGACTTCCATATCTACAGAACATTATACCTTCTCAACACACTGGCAGGCAGGGGAGAAATGAATGGAATTAAACTTGAAAATATTAGCATATCACAGATATCTGGTGTTGCATTAAGCAATAATTTTAGGTCTTTGGTTCTGCCCTCATACTGTAGCCCCAATTATAATTGCTTCAGTTTAAATTTGGAAATATTGAAAGTGCCTCAAGGTGTCAGCTAAGAAACTCAATCAACCTCGGTAGGGTGATTTGTCTCCCCCTGGTGGTCACATGCACAGATGCGGTTGGTGAAGGCCGACTGAGAGCTGGGAAGCTCAACCTGGTGGACCTGGCGGGCAGCGAGAGGCAGTCCAAGACCGGCGCCATGGGAGAGCGGCTGCGTGAGGCCACTAAGATCAACCTGTCTCTGTCGGCGCTGGGCAACGTCATCTCGGCACTGGTGGACGGCCGCTCCCGTCACGTCCCCTACCGGGACTCCAAGCTGACACGCCTGCTGCAGGATTCACTCGGGGGAAACACTCGCACCCTCATGGTGGCCTGTCTGTCACCTGCTGACAACAACTACGAGGAGAGCCTTAGCACCCTGCGTTACGCCCACCGTGCTAAGAGCATCCAGAATCGGCCACAGGTCAACGAGGACCCCAAGGATGCCCTGCTTAGAGAATACCAGGACGAAATCAAACATCTGCGCACCCTCCTTTCGGGGCAGCTGGGGGGGACAAACATCTCGTGTGAGTATCCACGCCCTCTTCTCCTATTTCCATTTCGCTTACCGTTTTCCAGCCTTGGTTTCTCCTCTTGGTAGCATTGCTGGCTGGCGCGAAGTCTGAAGGCCCTCCTGCCACCAGAAGTGAAGCAGAGAAGGAGAAGATGAAGCAGGTGATGACCTGTTGACCTGTTTCTCTCTTGCCATCTCATGCCTCCGGCGGATGGTGTTGTGTGGATGCTGATGTAGTCACGCTTGCGCACAGGACTACGAAGAGAAGCTGGCCAGGCTGCAGGCAGAATACCACGCGGAGCAGGAATCCAACGCCAAACTTCAGGAGGACATTGTCACGCTCCGCACCTCTTATGAGGCCAGGCTGTCAGGCCTGGAGAAGCTCGGCATGATCAAAGCCATTAACATTGACAAAGGTCATTTGCTATGGTCTTTAAAGCTCGTAGGGTCCAGTACACAATGGGTGACAAGTATTTTGTCTGGAAAACCTAGATTCCTATTGGGGCTTTCCAGATGGTACAAGGCTCTGTTTTCCCAAAAACAAGTGGACTGTGTTTCTGTTGTTGTGCCAGAGAACGCTGGCAGCAGAGTGTCCGCTGAAGAGGAGGAGTGTCAACCCGGAACAGCTGCCCCACAGGCAGTCACGGCTATGGAGCATTCCTTGGCTCAAGTAGGCATCCAGCAGGAATTAGTGGGTTGGGGGCGGAAGGGATTATGGTCACTGCTAAATGAGAACATAAAGCGACTGATTCTGGGAAGAAATGGCTCTTGATAAGTTATTTCCTTTCAATTGCCAGATGGGCTGTAAAAATTCTGCTCTATCCTGCTTTGTTGCACACAGAACATCAGTTATTGTAGTGAAATTAAATGATGCAGAACAAATGACAGCTGAGATGTTTCTCTCTGACTAGTGCCTCTGCCATGATCTCCATCTTGCTTCCAGGTGTCCCAACCTGATGTGGCTCATCAGGCTAGTAGCCTCCGGGAGGACCCAGAGGGCAAGGCACACAGGGGGGCCTCTCCTGTCAGCACCCCTGGTGCACTCGAGCAGAAACACGCCCTGAAGAGGTAGGAACATGCTGAGACAATGCATGGTAGTGTGTCCTCAAACTCACTACAACCTGGAAAAGTGTGTGTGCATGTTTGGCAGTCCACAGCGGTTCCACGGTCCTTGGTGTGTTTCCATCTCAGGCTCCAGCAGCTGGAGCAGGAGTTCGTGGGCGGAGAAGAGGCCCGGAACGAGGACCTTCAGCAGAGGCACCGGCAGAGGAAGCGCCTGGCTGACCAGAGGAAGAAGCAGCTGGCTGAGGCGATGGCCGAGGGCACGGAGGACAGCGACGGCGTGCTGCTCCGCGTCTACGACTCCATCCAGGAGGAGGTGCATGCCAAGAGCCGGCTGCTGGAGGAGACGCAGGGAAAGGTAGGTGCCACCGGCTTGGATATGCGCTGATGGGTCGTGACAGAACTTCATGGCATATTTTGATTTTTCTCAGCTATTTTGGCTACTGAAGGGTTATGCATCTGTTGTTCTTATGCAACAAACTCTGAGAATGACGCTAATACTAGGTGGTAACACTGATGTCCCTCTGTGCTAGTAATTGCCCTCCCCAGACATGGACTACGTATGATTTTGGGATCAGTCCGTTGCTACTGCAGACTCTTTCTCATTATCATGATAACTCGATAAGTATTTGACGGATCTTTTCACACTTTGCAGACACATTAGACAGGTGAAGGACTGGTATTACAGTGACACAGTGTACTGTGGAGTTTTTATTTGCTTAAATGTATTATTGGCAACCCCCCCCCCCTCCCACTCCGAGAATTTTATCATGGGAGACACCCCTGCCAAGAAAGCAGAATAGCATTACTATTGAAAACATCGTTAGAATATTGTATACTACGATGTAATGTATGGACAGTATAACGGTATAAAAAAATAAAATACCACCCAAGATTATTGTTCTTTTCCAATATCATACTCAGTATTGTAATACAGATGTAAGCATAAAGTGTTGAATTATATCTGTCCTTGGGCCAGATGTGTTCCTTTGGTTAGTTTGCATTCTAACCCAATAAAATGTGTACATTTCCTGGCTCTGAGTGTCGCTTCCTATTGCCACCCGTTCAGCTAAAGGCAGCGCGCCTGGAGATCCGCGACCTACAGAGGGAGTTTGAGCTGGAGCGCGATGACTACCTGGTCAACATCCGCAGGCTGGAGCGCGAGGCCCAGCTGCTGCAGGGAATCCTGGAGCGTGTACTCCCCTTGGTCCGGCGCGACTGCAACTACAGCTGTGTCGAACGGCTCCGCAAGGAGGCCATGTGGGATGAGGACAGCGCCACCTGGAGGTTGCCGGAGGTGGTGGTGCAGAAAACAGTCCTCCCGTCAAGTTAGTGATCTCACAAAGACAGAATCATTTCCACCTGTGTCTGCAAAGGCTTGACTTCCCCTTCCTTTCTTTTCATCATAGTGCCCACAGCACAAACAACTGGCAGCCAAAACCGACTACCAGCTTTCAGGACTGCTGTTGCAGACAATGGGGAACCATTTCCACCGGTATGTACTTAAAAGAATTATCTTGCGAGACTATTGGTACCGATAATGGCAGGGAACTGGGAGGGAGCAAAAAGGTGAACTGTCTGGCGGGGAGCTGGGAGGGAGCAAAAATGTGGGGAGCTGGGAGGGAGCAAAAATGTGGACTGTCTGGCGGGGAGCTGGGAGGGAGCAAAAATGTGGGGAGCTGGGAGGGAGCAAAAATGTGGGGAGCTGGGAGGGAGCAAAAAATGTGGGGAGCTGGGAGGGAGCAGGTTGGGAAACACTGCTGCAGGGGGTGGATGACGTGGGCCAGCAGACCTGGACTGGCTATCTTGTATACCAGCATTTTCCCAGTGGTTCCATGGGTTTGTGAGTCGCCGAAATGTATCACTGGGGACCCATCGTTGCTAAAGTCACATGTGATGGCCATTTCCATTAAGCATTTAGCTGCTGTCCCTGGTCTGCACAGGAAGAGGACCGCTATAAGGAGCTGTTGAGTCGAAGCAATAGCGAGAACATCGCCAGCAACTATTTTAAGTGCCGGAGGGCCAGTGAGCTGCTCGCCACAGACCCCATGAAGAGTGTCGGTAAGAGCGTGAGCTTCTGGGGTTTCCGTGGGAACCGCTGCAGAGGTGCGTAGCCGACTGGCTTCTGAATGGGGTTGCTGCGCATCATCATGCACTGAATCAGATCCTCCACTCACTTTCCGGGTCTCCTTTGTGTGTCAGTCAGCCATTTGGTTTGTTTAGCTGACAGTTTTATCCAGGCGAATCGGGCATCACTAAATCAAATTTAAAATGCAGACTGCTTTTGACGCGGGATTGCAAGTTGCATCTTAGAGGCAGAAGAATTTTGTCTGTAGCAAAACAAAATTCTGACAGCTGTTGGAAGATCATTCATCCAGATTGGAGACACTACAGATTTTTTTTTAGATTTTCCCACATGCCTAAGTGTTTGTGAAGGTGTGATAGCTGTGTATGTTTGGGGAGAAAAAAACAGAGAGATCTGTTCTTGATCACTGGATTAAATACTTTTTAAAAAATTAAACTCAGCTCAAATTCAAAGCAAACACCCAGCCAGTGGCTGACTTTGCAGTGCAGGTTTTTAGCTTAACAGTGTGATGTTTCTGGGAACATAGCCACAGAGCAGTGAGGACACAAAAATCTCACACTGATTTTCGCACCAGTTGGATGCACGTCTCTCCCTCCTGTTCAATGTGATGACCATCAGCATCTCCGCAGCCGCCCACTCTGCGCCACTCAGCAACGGGACATCCCTCGTCGTCTCTGCCCAGCCAGCCGAACCCCTGCCACCACGCCCATTCCGCCTGGAGTCCCTGGGATTGGACGCCGCACCGCTCAACAGCAGGGTGAAGCGCAAGAAAAGCCGAACGCACATCCCTCGCGACGGAAGCTAAGCTCCCAGTGCCGCCCACTGAGTAAAACCGTGATGAAATCTTCCCATAATCCTCAGCGGGGAGTTCAGCCCAGTACCAGGAAGTGTGGAATCATTCTCCAGTTCTGTCTGCCATGAAGTATAAGCTCCACTACTCAACTGAGGCTAGTAATTTAGAGGAATTTAGGCGAGTATTAAAAAAAAACACTAGCTTGCTGGCCAGTAAAAAAAAATATAACATGGCAGCCCAGTTGGCTAGTAGTAAAAATGCAAAAAAGATTCATCTCTGGTTAGGACTTATATACCTTCCAGTTTACGTCTGTATTTTTGCTATATACTGTACAAAACATTATGAAATTCACCATGAATGTGACTTAATAAATTATATTAATGAACAACAGAAACCGAAGGACATTAGCAATTTAACATCAGATTTTTAATCGATCCCCTGTATCTGGAAATGCCTTGGCTTGTTTTCAAGATGCAAATGGTTATTAAATAATACGCCGGTTTTGTAGCACCATTTGATGAAAGTATCGTTATGGTTACCAGCTTGTATGCTGCGCTGGGCTGTATTTTTATGCTATACTTATTAAAACGACAGCCACATATCAGTCTGTTACTCTTAATAACCGGTTCTAGCAAGAAAGCTAATCTTGGGGGGGGACTTTGCCTGAGATTCTTGACCTGAGTTCAAATTCATATCTAGCACCATCCCCACACCCCAGCAGTGCGGCCAAGCAGGGGTACACGATGTATCGTGTCTTTTTAAGTTGTTATAGTATGTCAAAGACAAACAACACATTTGGGATGACACACAAACTTCACGGCCAGTCCTCTTACTGGGTTCGTACTGGGGCAGATGAAGCAGCTACGGAAAGATGAGAATGTGCGAAACTAACTAATTAAATCTGTAGGGTTCAGTGAATTTTCAGATCTCAATACTCACTCATTCCCCCTCCCCCCAAAAAGGCCAGTTAAATACATTAAAAAAAATGTATTTAAGAATAAAAAAAAATGTACAAACCCATTTTCTCGATAAATATGACCATTTTGACAAAGCATTATTCTGACACAAACATTCTGCATGAGACTAACAAATTTAACGACAGACACACACAGTCTCTTCACAGTAACACACAATGTAACCAGTTAAGCGTGAGTGCTTGGATTGGATGCTCATAAATAACATTCCAACATACATAGTTAACTCCAAAAAAAATAAAAAAATAGGAAGATTAGGATAACACGCTGTTTACATTACAGCTCCGAGAGATTTCTACCAAACAGTGAATTGCTAGAAGAGAACACCAGCACAGTAACACACCTCAAAGAAACAGAATCAGGCCATCTGTCTAAGTGCCATAGTACTGGGGGGGGGGGTCGAGTTGTGCGTCTTTGGAAGAATTACTTTTGGGGGGGGTGGGTACCTGCATTGAGAGCCCCTACTCACACCCTTTTCAGTCACAGTCTGGCCTTTCTCAACATGCTGTGACCATAACTACCACATTCATATTTTCATCGAACAAAAGAAAATATGTAAACGAATTGGACATGCAGACAAGGATATTTTTTTCTCTTGCATTTCCCACAGATATTCTTTGCTGGCATTTCCTCAAGCTTTGTCAATGGGGGCAGATGGAGGGGTTGCAAAAAAATAAAAAACTAAATGCGTACACTGTAGGCTCCCTCCGTAGACTGAGGGAGGCGCTGTTGTTTTTAAGGCGAGCCATTGTGACTGCAAACCAAGGCTGAACTTGGTCCAAAGCACCACAGGGATGTACTGCCCTAGATGACCACCATCTTAAAACCCAGACACTGAACTAGCACCAGTTTATACATGCCTGTTCCAGCAACAAAAACAAACATAAATCAAACATAGACAGTTTCTCAAAACCTAAATATATTACAATTGTATATATTTATTTTAAATGTCTGGATGTAATTTAAAATCGCACAAGTGGATCCCCACAAAAATAAATTAGTCTGATCTGTTTCAGGTCAGATCTTCTTCATGGTGTTGGTGTTCATCCTATAAGGTTATGGGGAGAGAGCGCCCCCTAATGGTCAGTAACAGTCATTTCAGAGTTACCTCCAGGAGGGCCAGCGCGTGGGGAGGTGCACCACTCAGTCTGCAGGGTACAAGAGAACAGATGTAGCACCTGTATATCGGGGGGGGGGGGGGGGGCGGGG
>JAODJU010000130.1:21316442-21344973 GCA_026776725.1 Gnathonemus echidnorhynchus | reverse complement strand
GGTTTCTTTCCCAAAACACTGTGGGAGCGTGAATTCAGATGAGTCAGACCTGCCCTATGCACTGCTCCAGGTTGGCTCCGGTCGTGTCCAGATGATCTGGCTGGGAATGATGGGGGCAGGGACCGCGCTCTGCTTTCTGATTCCACTCATGTGGGGAATAACAACTGCAACATGCACTGAGTTATGCCCCTCCTGGATTTCCGCGTTGGCTAAACCTGACGGAATGCTGAGCGTCAATGTCACACAGAGTGTTTCCCAATCCAGTCCTCTGGGACCCCCAGACAGTGCACGTTTTTGCTCTCTCCGGGAGCTGGGAGCAAAAACATGGACTGACAGGTGACACTGTCATAAAGCATCTAAATACAATTCTTAGTTTACAAGCTCTGGGAAGAAATACAAGAAACATATTGGGGCATTAAGGCACTTGGTCCATTTACCATGCTCTCACCCAACAGTGAACAATGCAGCCGTTTCTCTCTGTAATCCCCTCACACACCTGCCGTTTTGTGCCTGTTTAAAGGGGCCAGACCAGGCACAGGCACACGTTCTGGCAGATTGATCACTGGCCACACAGTCAGTCTCAGTCATGCCTCACGTGTGTTAACTGGAAAGCCCACTGGGCCGGGTTTAACATGGGTGTCATAATTCCAATATGCAAGCTTTTATCATCCTGGCATACTTATATTGTTTCCTCTTTGTACAGGAAATCTCTGTCACGTAGTATGATCTTTTTATTTGCTTCATTATTATAATCAATTACATTCTACAAATATGTATTTATTTTGTTGGTCGGCTAGTGTGTGATTTCCTGAGAGCGAAGACTGGGCTCTTGCTTTTTTCACAACACATACCTAATAAGGCTATGAGTAGTTCTTGGATGGCATGGTTACAGCCATTAAAAGGAAATGTGTGGGTGTTTGGTATCTGTTTTTCTAATTTCCTGTATAAAATTACTCTAACACTTTGAGACAAATAGTAATAACTCAGTTACTACTGAATTACAAATCATGAACAAATATAGCTTACTTAAGATAAAACATGCATCACGTTTCTTTGAGGATGAACAAACGTGACATCAGTGTTTCACTTGTGTTATTCATGATTGTTCCTTCAGTGTTTCCTTCAGTAGTTCATAATGATTTACAGAATTAACATATAGTAAATATAGTACAGACGTTCCCCTACTTATGAATGAGTTACGTTCCTAACAGCCATTAGTAACTTGAAATGTGCGTAAGTCGTTATTCAACATCATTTTAAGGGTATACGCAAGTACAAGGAACTAGGATGCTGGGAGTTTGCACGCTACGCTGCTGCACGGCGGGAGTAGTGGCCAGAAGTCGTACTAGGCGGAACTGGAGAGCAGAAAAAAAATTGTTGTTGCAGACAGGAACACAATTTGGACTTACAGTCCTCTTCGTTCGTATGTCTGAAAGTGCATAAGTTGAAAGTTCATAAGTAGAGGAGCATCTGTACTTGCGTGAGACAAAATGTGACAACTCACTAATGAATAGTAACTAACACTTAATTTGTGGTTAATTAATACATAAATAATAGCATAATACTACATTATTTGTGTCCCCTCAAGTGAAGTGTTACCAGTTACTCTCTGTGAAGCACTTTGGAACAAACATTCTTGTACAGAAAGTCAAAACTATTGACTGAATCATTGACTGTTTGATTGTTTGTTTGATTATTACTGCACAAGAGTAACCAAATACTGCTTCACAAAGGCAGCTCATAGCAAGAGAGTATTTTGCACTTGCCCTCAGAACCTTCTAGGACTCGTCACGCCTCAATTTCTTTATTCTTTATCAGTTTCTTTATCTGCACGCGTAGTTTCCTTCTTCCTGGTAAGATTGTGACATCCCTGGTGTGTGAGTGTGCCTGTGTGCTCTGGGGGTGACCCTAACACCCCCTTCAAATCCCCTTTGGTAGGCGTGTCCGTGAGTTTTACTGCAAGCTCTTTATCTAAACAGGATGCAATGTTACAACACAGTGCAGAGAAATGGGAATTCCCATGCGCATATGTGGGTGCAGCTTGGACTCTGACACCACAGGGAATACCTCCTTTTTAATGCAATAAATGAACGACATGATTTAAAAACGAATAAAATCTGGTACAAAATTATAAGTTTTGGGAGGTTTTAACATAAGAAACAAAAACACATGGTTGTCTCATGAACACACCCCTGCAGGGCACCAAAAGGTCATTTTTTTTCATTAGTAATTGTACATAATGATGAGATTCATGAAAAACACAAACACACAGTTGTTCTAATTTAGACAATCACTCAGACTCATCGTGATCATGTGGTATGTTAGCCAATCAGAATTCAGAGATGAAAGACGATATCTGATTCTCTGGGTTTCCCCAAAAGGGGCGTGACCGTACCATGGATATCAACACATGGAGGCCGAACAAGCCAAGAAACACTATTCCTTCCAGACAATCCAGTCCTATAACAAGATACTACTAGCCACTGAAAACCTGAGGACAATAGTGGACAATGTTGCCAAGGAACTGGGAGACAAAGATGTTGCTGGGGGAAATCCCAGTAAGGGAGCTTGTGCTGTACACTGGAGTTATGTGCTAAGTATGCTGAGCTATCCCAGCAAACGTGAAACATAGCATTACAGGGTCTTCTAAAAGACAAAATGCCTGTTAACTATTTAAATTAACCAATCACAAGCATAAGTGACCAGCTGCAGATATAAAGGAATTTCGACCTTGGTAAGAGAAGCCACAGCAATGCATCATGGGATTGTTCGTCAGCACGTCTTCCCACCTGGAGCGATAAGGGGGTGGCTGCTCATAGAGGGACCGTTGCGGCTCATGTTCACCAGGTGTGTCTCCAGCCCCTCCCCCTTCTTCCCCGTCTCCACGGAGACCTCAGTGGCGCCACCTTTTGCCCCAGAGCCCTGGCTCGCCTGGGCGGGGCCCTTGGCTTGGCCCGTGGGCTGGACGGAAAGGGGGGTTTGCTTGAGACTCAGGCCTTGCAGCTGTGCCTGGGAGGGGGAGGAAGATGCTGCCCCCTGCTGGCTGCGGATAGCCAAGTTCTGCACCTGTTGGGGCAAAAAGATGGGCACACCAAACACAAACCTGTGACAACAAATTTTACAAATGAACAGGATTTTGTATCAGATTTAAATTGTACAAATGAATTCAGATACTCCATGACTTATGCAAATAGACCCTTCTCATTTTTAATACTGTCTAGTCATCCATCCATTTCCTGTAACAACTTGTCCTTGATGTTTGAATCATGACGATACTGACAGTACTGACAATACTGACAATACTGTTTCGTGGCCAACCTGAGTATATGCCAATATGCCTCAGTGTTTTAATCGATCTCAAGCAAAAAAAAAAAACAAAACAAAAGAATTCTCCTTCTACCACATTCCACGTGATGAGAGAGAAGAGGAAGTTTTTTTAAACTAAACAGCCATTTTCGCAATTTTTCGTGCTTGATATTGCAATGTAATGGTACACAAAATTCCTGATTTAATACAAACCCCGATTTTGGCTTCACAGTTTGGTGCAATTTCGGTACAGCAGGGAAAACAGACATTTTATTTGCTAAAACTTCATAAACAATTAGGGACAGTTGTAAACCAGAGGCAGTGCATCTGTCAACATGTCTGGATAACAAGACACGCTTATTTGCACATTGTATAAAATGTGTAAAATAAATGTTAAAATCAAAATATCATAACAATAACAATGAACTAAGTCCAGGGTTCTCTGTTACCGAATATGGTCACCTATCTGTAGCTGAATTTGCTTAAAGGCCAGGGAGAACCTAACATGCAGAAACTGGCGTGCTCCAGTCCGGGTCGTACACAAACGTGGATGATGTCCTCTCGTGTCTTTCCAGCCTTGTTTTTATCAACTACCCTTCTCTCCAATGTTGGTGTAATTTATTAGGAAACCTAAACGTCCCCAAACCGCCGACGATGACTGACTGTAACTTGGATTAGCTGCAGCAAACCCACAGCCAAAATTAACAGTTTTTTTTTTTTGGAATTTAGGTTCTGAACCTGTCAAGAAAAGTGTTCATTCGTTTCATTTTGTGTACCTATAAATCCTTCTGGCAGAACAGCTACACTCACCATGAATGAAAGGAATTTAAACTCCCTTTCACCTGCCCTCCCCTTTATTTTAGCTTGAATGAAATGAACTTACACCCCCTGTTCATCCTTAATGATGCCTTGAGTCAAAGGGCGGTGTTTTTGGACTGTTCAGCCCTGGAAACAGTTTTAAATCATACCTTATGACACAAGGCTGCAGAGGGTTTGGAGACTATGAGCACAAGGCGGGGAATAATCCCATGACAACCTGGGGGCAGAATATGCTAATTCTGCACACATGGAGTCATGGCAGAGACACAAACCCTGGTCTCACAGGTAGAAGGTAACAGAGCCCCCCACTGCACCACCATGCCGCCCCCTAGGGCCTGCCGCTGAAGTTAATTCTTATCTTTGCATAAATCAGCACACTAATTGGAATAGATGCATTCACAGCACAAGACAAACGGTAATTGGGAAGATGCAGCCGTCTGCCTTCTCGGGCTAGGACCGCTAGGCCAACTTGTGCTCAACGTACTTCAGATGCCTTGTATGACTGCTATCTGTTAATTATGTGTCTGTCCGGATTTACTTAAGTCAAATTTATGTAAGAAGTTTGTCTGTAGTCTGATTCCTCTAACTCATTTATAATAAGAAATATTCATTGTCTATGAGAGAGGGAGGCCTGTAGCTCTCAGGCTTGGCCCAGTAGTGACACCAATTTGCAAACACGCAGTCTTTTGAAGAGGGAGGCATTGAGTGTGGGCTATGGTGTCTATGCATGCGCGCATCACACGTGCCCAATACCTGCGCGGTTGCGGACTGCTGCCCGGCGGACTGTGTGGCGGCGTCTGGCTGGACCGCGGTCACGGTGGCGGTCGGCGTGAAGATGAGCTGGGGGGACAAAGGAACAGCACGGCCTAGGCTCCTAGCTACTTGCACAAGGTTACTTTGCTGTGCCTGAAAATCACACATCAGAATACAGCGGCTCTTAATCACTGCCCCCCTACTGGCCCAGCCAGGGATACACATCCAACAGCAACACAGGTGCAAATCCCACCTGTCCAGGTAGCGAATTTTCGTTCTACGGGGTTGTTGATGAAAACTCATTAATATTCATGAGGAGTGCTACCTGATTGGCCAGTGACCATCAGGCAAACTTTTGACAGCAAAAAAACACAGGTAGCACATGTTGATGGGAGCATGTTCATCGGCCAATCAGGTAGTACTTCTCTCATGAATATTACTAACTTAGCCAATCAGGTAGCGCTCATCTCATGAATATAAATGCGCTTTCCCAAACCACCCTGTGAAACGAAAATTTGCTGCCAGGTAAAAACAGCTGTGACACATGAGAATGCAGTATACATTGTGATATATTTAGTAGAGAAACATTCACAGCAACTATACAATAATATCATACTAAAATATAAAACATTCCAGTACTCGAAAACTGATATAATACATATTTTCCCCATGTTTTATGTTTTATCCTTCAGTATATACACATATAAAAATGGCTTGTATACATTCACATATTATACAGATATTATTTAAATAACATCTTTCTGTACATTAGCATAAACATTTTTTGTTCTGCATTAGTAATTGCGACGTGACAGTTTTGTCAGCCTTGCATATATGCTCATTCTTCGCCTATTTAGTCGGATGGGCTTCCCCTCATTAATTCTACCCCCCCCGCCCACGCTCTCACAATCACTCTTCCCTGTCTGCTGCTTTCCAAAGACCCAGCAAGCATGAACTTGGGCTGCAAATCGATTGGCAGAAGCCAAACGCTTGGGTCACAGTAGGATCATCCAGGGCAGAGGCCTGTTTTGCAGACATTCAGCCATTAAATGGAGCGTTTCCTGTATGTGTTACCTTAAAGGGGGCATCTTTGTTTCTTTTTAGATTAAAAGGTGCCAAAAAGGGATTAGTGGCTGTAGTGTATGTATGCGGCCAGTAGGCATAGGAGTCTATGTGGCTGGGGTGAATGTGTGTGTGTGTGTGTGTGTGTCTGAGTCTGAGGGCTCGTACCCTGGCTCACTGAGTTATGGTGCTTTTCCACTGTCATACACGAACCGACCCGTACCCGAGCCATACCCGAGCCGTACTACGAACAGACACTAGTTACAGTGTGGTTCCAGTTCGCTTCAGTTTTCCACTGCAGAAGGGTCAACTCCGTAAAAGCGTTTGGAGAGCGTCAGTGACCAAAGAGATGCTTACTTACTGTTAACACGGTCTAATCATGACTTACTATATGCTATATTCCACTAGCAAGTCTGTGAGAATTGCTGTGTCATATTAGCATCAAATGCTAGCAGAACTAGCATTAGCTTGTATAAATTTGCATTACAAATCCATTCTGTTCTGCCGTACCATAGTACATCACCACAGATCAATGGTTCTCTCTTGTCTCTGTGCATTTTACCAGTCAGATGGTGGTGATGCAACCAGGGTGGTTTAGTCACATTTTTGGCCCTGCTAGTAAGCAGGCCCATCTCAGCAGGGGTAGGGATTGAGTACAGCTCGCATACTTTACAATGGAAAACGGTCTATTTGCGGGTCGGCTTGGATACAGCTTGGTTCTTGGTGGCAGTGGAAAAGCACCATTAAAAGGCATTAAAAGGTGTGAGGCAGTGTTTTCTAACTCGGTCCTCAGGGACCCCCAGACAGTCCACGTTTTTGCTCCCTGTCAGCTCCCTGTTTTGGCTGGGAGCTGGGAGGGAGCAAAAACGTGGACTGCCTGGGCATGGCCGAGGACCTGGCTGGGAAACACTGGTGTAAGGGGCTCCAGAAGTATTTAGGGTGTGATCACTTCATTGTCTAATTCCATTCCAGCCCTTGCTGCATTTTAATGCCCGGTCACAGCACAAGGCAGAACGTTAATTATAGTCATCTCTCCAGAAACTTTAAGCACTCAGAGAGGGACTGATTCAGGTGGAACTTGCAGGGTGGCGACAGAGGGAACTGGGGGTCAGAATGACCCCAGGAGAAGTGAGGTTAGTGGGGGGAGGGTGATTCACAAACTATCTAGTACTGGAGGGGAGGAAGGCAAACTGTCCCAAAATGGCCCAGGCTGCCAGGGCCTGAGAGAAGGGTAGTGATGGTGGTTTGGGGAGGTGGGGGGGGAAGGGGGCATGCTCCAGGATGTCGAAGCTGCCGTCCTCAGAACATGCAATCTCCTAAGCGGACTGATGTGCATTTCATCTGATGACACAAAGAGGAAACATTCAGCACCATTGTGTGGACTTGGTACTGGACAGTACCAGACAGAGCCCCCCCCCCCGGTGGCTGCAGGGGGGCAGGGTGGGGGAATGACAGGAAATGAAAAAAGACACAACAAATACAAGTACTAACTATCATAGATGCAGAAGCGGACAGCAACAGTTACAAACACCTGCAATCAGCCGCTGTCCAGAACTTTGTTTTACTATTAATGAATTAAAAATTTCCCTGCATTATTTGAATTTATAATTAATAAATGTAGCATTTTTCTTTGACCTGGCAACCTTTACTGCTTTGTACAAGATCTATAAACAATTTTTGACCATATATATAATCTCAAGCAAAGATATGCCGCAAAATATCTGCCATCATAAAAACTGTACTTCAAGCATAATGAGTATTTTTCAGTGAAGGTGGAAGATCTCCATGGAGACCGGTATTGACAGAGATGTAATTGTTTAACATGTGAAATGTTTGGGCTCTTTTGCTGTTCTTCCAGCTGTAAGACTGGAATGATTCTGGGAAAAGACAGATGGCATTATCATAATCTGGAATCATTTCACCGTTAACGTGTGAATCCTGTCGGGAATTTTTCTCATCAATGGGAAAACAAAGGCCGACGCCACAGAATCTACTCCCTATGCGTTCATGCAGAAAAGCAGAGGCACTACGGATATTTCTCACTACCACACCGTGACAACCAGCATCGCCGTGGCTGCCGCCGTCACACGGACACACAGATGCAGGCAAACGTGGCACACAGAGCACGCATGCGCACACGCACACGCACACACGCACGCACTCACACGCTCATGCCCACACTTACCATCTGGGCGCGCAGGTACATCTGTGCCTGGCTGGCGGTGAGGGCGGGGCTGGACGCATTGCCCAGCAGCACAGCCTGCTGGGAGATCGCAGAGGGGGCGGAGCTGACGTTTTGGGCACGGCTTATCAGGTGGGCAGCCGCCGGAGAGGTGGTCAGGTTAATCTGGGCAGGAAGAGGAAGCCTCTTAGCCTTGCTGACAAGGAATCAAAACTCGTCAGATACTTCACATAGTCTCAGGTCGTTTCGCGTCCACCCACACACCTTTGTCACTCTGAAGTTTAACTCCTGTATCTAGGGAAAGCCTAAAAATGGTATTTAAGCATTCCGGAATTTAGACAAAGAAAAGGAGTATTTAAGTGCAGAATGCACGCACAAAATAAAGAACACAAACACGAATTCAAAGAAAACATTAAGTTGCTTCTAGGTAAATGACTAAAAGACAATTGCACCATTGTGTGTAATATCACTATGACTCATCTGTTATTTGACGTCAGCATGTTTCTGTCAGACATTTTTTACGACTTTGCTGCCGTATTTATCTTTGCGCAGAGGAACCACTGATTTAAGGTGGGGCTGCCATCTTGGAGAGCAAGCAGGGAGTACTGTGTCTGGCTACGGAAAGCCAGGAGGTCCAAACACGCCATTTTAGGAAATGCCTCTCTCTTGTAGATGGAGAGAGGGGTGTGTGAGACTCACGGTGGTCTGAGTGGACCCCGCATGCTGGGATGTGGTGCCGTTCTGGTTGGACCCCTGTCTCCCCGCTGCTATGGTGGCCTGCAGGGGAAAGACAGAGGGGAAGCAAGATCCGGGGGTTCGGGTTCGAAGGGGGAACATGCACATGGAGACCAGGCATTAATCACAGACAATGCAGGGCCAGTTTAGAACTCCAGCATGTAAGAACACCCCCCTGCCCCCTCCCACCCACTCAACTTGCTTCAGGGGCTCAGGAAACCCCACCACTGTACCTCAATGTTGACTGTTTCTTGTTTGGATTCTTTATTGCATAAAGCACATCCAAACAGACTAAGGGTGATGATACACAGGGCAACTTTTTGAACAATGTTGCCCAGGCACATTCCCATTGATATTAGGCAACAAAATTCAATTTGAGAAACTTTGCTCAGCTGTGGGCAACTTTTCGCAATCATCCAGATCCAGATAAGTTGCCCTTTATCTTCCCTGGCTCGCAGTTGCCCGGCAACATTGCTTGAAAAGTTGCCCTGCGTATCATCACCTTTAGAATCAATTCATAGTTAAAAGACATATATGAAATATATAGATTTAGAGACACTGAAATATCAGACCTGCTGTCTTCTCAGGTTCTCTTTCGTCAAATTTTACTTAGTTCAGTCTGGATTTGTCTGATGAGATTGATCTCTCTGTTCTCGTATTGTCTTCTAAATGATCCCATTACATTTCAAAGCTGGAACATACTAAATCAGAGGTAGGTAACCCTGATCCAGCAGGTTTTCCATCCTACCTGGTCTCTGATGGACCACACCTGATCTCAGGCAGATAGGAACCCATCAGGGAGGACAGGAAACCTGCTGGATACTGCACTCCAGGAACAGGGTTGCCTACCCCTCTGCTAAGGGGCATGTTGACTCAGTCAAACAACTCATGCTGCAACGGATGAGCTCCCATCAAGTCAAGCCAAGTGGGGTTTTATGGTCTCACCAACAGTATTCACACATTATTGACACATTAGCAACATTGATGCCCAAAGTAGAAGTAAACACTAATGGAATGTTCCAAATGGGCAATGATGGAGCAGCAGAGTGAACAGGAATCTGAAGGCTTTGTTATAAAGAAGTACGAAGTATGGGAGGTTCCCAGAAACTCCCAAAAGTGTGTCTTCCTACATTTCATTGGAGGCTGGCATAGAATGAACCCCTTTACCGTATGACGGCTGAGATGCTCCCCAGCGGTGACATTTATGATCCGTCCCACTACGCACTTCATTTTAAGTCAAGCCATGCAAATGTGAGAGTGACATGGATAAGAGAGACATTCCCTTTTCAAAGAGAGAAAGAAATGTCTGTATCCCATAAGCACAGGCTAAATGTTACCCTGAACGAGTTGTACAAGCACTAAAAAGCCCAAATTAGTAACAATTCTGTTTTACATGGACCTTGATGCAAGGAACGTGTCATACTGCTTGCAACTTGTTAGCCTGAAGCGCTGTGCTGTGAAATAAAGTGGCGTGTTTTTTTTGCATATCTCAAAAGCATTCTTTGCTTTTCTACTAAACAACAAATCATACAAGGAAAATACGTTTGCATGTGAAGTAATGGTTTCTAAACTCTCCCAGTCATGCTTCTGCCACGAAAACATGTTTTGTTTGCGCCTGTCATATTACTGTCATAACCCGTCACCCAAAGGGTGCCTCTAATTACCCGCTGTGTCAGCATGCAGAGTTGCGTCTGTCATACCTGCTGCACAGCTGCCAGGCTCTGCAACTGCGCACTGCTCAGCTGCTGCTGCTGGAGGGCTGCGGTCTGCAGCATGAGATGCTGCTGCTGGGCTGCGTACATCTGCTGCAGGTACTGCGCAGCCGTGCTGGGCTGCCGGTGCAGGGCCTGCTGGATGACCTGGGAGGGACAGAAGATGCAATACATTTGCCGAGCATCATCGGGGAGATCACTGCCGTGTGCGATGTAAAGAAGAGGAAGCCTGAAATGATCTGAATAGCATGTAGCAGAGAGCATGGCTATCGTTAGGCTATAGCCCCGAGTATTTTAAGCCTAGCCACAAGTATTTTAAGCTTAGCGTCGAGTATTTTAAGCATAGTGTCGAGTATTTTAAGATTAGCGCCGAGTATTTAGCCCCAATGCTAACCTTCCTTAAAAAAAATAAGTCAAGCCCCAGGTTAACTTGACTTAGCGCCTGATCTCATCAACAGCTAGAGACGCCGCTGGCATAGAGAACGTCTATAATGTAGCTGGAGAGCAGGTGGGCATGCTATGTAACAGAAATCCTAACAGGGTTAGCATGCTGCAGAGAAAATACCTGTGTCTAGCATGCGAAGGTAATTTGTGAGCGTACTGCGTAGGAACAGGATGCCGTATAATTTATAAGAGGAGGACACTTCTGTTTAAGGTTGTGTGTGGCTCAACAGATTAAGATGGCTGTTGGTTCAAATCCCTTGGAGGGCAGAGTTGTTTCACCACTGGCCCCTTGAGTGATTCTCTTATCCTCCAGGCACTGGCTGGCTCTTTATGTTGCATTAGGTACAAGCATCTGCTGAATAAAAGTAATTTTACATCTGGGCTCATAACTGAGCAGGGATATCACCACTGGCTGGGATTTAGAAAGTAAATACCTTTATCTGGCATGCAGCAGAGGTGACACCTGTGTCTAATGTGTAAAAAAAGAACACAGATACTTCAGAAACAGCAGGAGGAATAGCGTTTAGCGTGTTCTCAGATGCACTGAGCGGTGTTTTTCCACATTTGCAGAGCTAGATTACACTTATGATAAAAACAGACTGGGCAGACCCCAGCAGCTCAATTGGCAGAGTGCTGGTTGCAAGGAGGACATTGGTAAATCAATTCCTTTAACTAAATACTTAAAATCTGCAGAAAGAGTGACCTTGCATGGGCTGGATTAAGAGACCAGCCCCCCCAAAGAACAAAATGACAGAGATGAAAACATATCAACTTGTACGGTATCAGCCTTCTAATTGCTAACAACGAAGTGGGTATATACATCGGATGGATTTAACTTATTTAATCTGTATAAAAACGTACATTTAGCTATAACGGCTTTAAACAGAGTATAATCATCATTTAGTAACATGCATCATTATTCGAACAAAATGATGTGCGTTTAGAGGAAACTGAAGTTAAGGCAAATTTAAATATAAAAGTTTCCGATTTCCCCTTTTATTTCCCCTTCATCTATAAAGACGCAGCAGTGTCGTACTAATTTATATGAACAGAGATCCTCAAAGAAAGACGGAAGAATATAATAGGTCACATACCAGAATTTGTCCTTCAATCTGAGAACGGCTTCGCGAATGTACGAAGTATCAGGGAAAAGTTTTTGAATATGAAATTCAGCTCTATATATACGCTGAAGAACGGATAACGATACTGTTTTTCCGTACCCAGGAATATTAAAAGCATTGCATCCAGAAGGCGTTGTCTTGGTTGGCTTTAAATAGACTCTGGAGTGTGCATAAATAAAGTACGTGCCTCTATAGACTAGGGAAAATGTCTGTTTCTGCTTTTTGGATGCGGGGTGATACTTTGGAATCGCCGGAGCCCTTCTTTCCCGTCGGCCAGTGACGGTTCCATCTACCCCCAGGACCACCCCCTCATTTTCTTTTTCTGTTTTTGTTATTGGACTGAGGATTTTTTTTTGGTCCAAACTGACTGGCAGCCTCTTCGCGGTTGCCAGGCAACGGCGCAAAATGGGAGGTGACCTGCTGTCTGTGTCCGAGGTTCAGTTGCCTAGGAGACGCTGCATCCGACTTATATCCAAAGGTGTACCGTCCTCTGCAAAGGATGACTGTATGGTATCATCGCTGGCGTTTCTAATTAAAATGATGTGAAACTCGTTGGCCGATTAGTCAAAAAACGAAATAGACACAAATGTTCCCAAAATATTTAAGAAATGAGAGGATTTTACAGCATTTTACACACAGACGCGTGCGTTCGCTATCAATCGAACCTTTACGAAATAATCACAGCTAGACACAGAAAAGCTGAATGTTAACAAACGACAATATAGAAAGGCTGTTCTTTTTTGTCGACACGCATTCACAAAGTTACCCTACATTGCAAAGTATCCCCTTACCGTAGTTTTTTTTTTTTTGGAGGTGGGGTCAATATGGGTCAAGAGACATTAACTGCAGACGGAGCGCAAAAGCACAGCTGCCATAGCAACTGATCGCTGGTCATCAATATTACACGACAACTTACAAGACGTCGAGCGTGAGGAATTACGTTTGCCCTCAGCGGGGCTAAAACCTACTTTACCCCCAGACAAGCCCATTCTTCCGACCTTTATTAATTACTTCTTGATCTGTACCACAGACTTCATAATATTTATTGATCTATATTACATCAACCAATTTTATGGTCGTTTTTGCATTGCTTGTATTTTTTAATTTAGGTAACAAAACTGCTGCATACACGTGTTAAATGTATACGTCTAAACAGGGTTGTATGCTTAAGTTTGAAATACTTCGTGCAATGCGCCAAACAAAATAAATCAAATAACCGAATCGTGCCAGTAGAGGGCAGCAATAGCACGTATTACTGAGAATTCCATCATCTCTTCAATAAACTACATTACGTTCAAGTGGTTCAACTAGCAGAAATGCCAAGCGTTCAGACTGCTAAGATATACCCGACATTCAAAATTCTAACAAAATGTTTAAACGCTCGAAGTGTTTAATAAAATAAAATCTTCCGACCGCTTGTCCAATCGACTCCTATTATAACGATATTCCGCAGAGTACTATTTCTGCGCGCCAATAATGTTAATGATTAAGATATACTGAGAAAACAAATGGGAAGGTTAGACAAATGGATGTAAGTTAACGCTGGAAACAAGTGACCGATTCCCTTAGGTTATTGGAGGTAATCGTCATTATACATCTGACCACTAGGTGGCAGGAGATTATCTCCCAAGTGGCCAAGTAAGAAGTAAAGTTGGTCCATGAAGCCAATTGATACCGGAGTTACTGTTTTTTTTTTATGTATCTTCTTGAACAATTACTGGAGAGAATTTTTGAAGACTAGGAGAATGTTCTAGTATCAGTCACACAAGTAGCACAATAACAGTAACACGATAATCCTTGCCAGGGGTGTACCTAGAAATTCTAGGCCCACTGACAAAATGCCACTTTAGGCCCCCCTGCCCAATTGTATGTATAATTTTATCCAGTGTTTAATTTGGAAATCAGAAGGTCCTGGAAGGGCATATGTGAGAGGAGGGGTGATGAGACGGGTGCTGGTCCTGGAAGATGTGGTGCCGAAAACATGCTGTGTATTTTAAGAATAATTGTAATCTAATTAATTTACAATTAATTAATAATACTTGAAATTGCATGAAAATTGGTGCCAGAACACAGGCAGCCAAAAACAGAAAGGTCCCGGGACACGTTCCAGCAGGATCAGGAACAAATTAAACACTAATTTTACTTTTTCAAGGCCCCTGCCCAGTGTTGGGCCCCTGAGTCATGCCCCTGATCCTCATCAAGGTCATCGGTAAGCTGATGGACTTGAAGCTGAACATCATCCTATGTAACCACATTTTCTGATGGGCAGACCCCAGGTTGTGTGAGTGGACAGCTGCACTTCATAACACCTCAGTCTTAAGACAGAAACTCCCCAAGGTTGTGTTCGGAACCCCCCTGCTGGATTCCCCATATATGTATAATTGTGCGGCCACATTCAACACCAGTAACATTGGCAAGTTTGTTGTTGTGCTAAGTTGGGTCTTCAACAATGAGGGAAAAACCTACCTTAAGGATGTTGAGAACTTAGTAAGCTGAAGTTAAGAAGACAATATGCTCCTTAAAATCAGCAAGACAAAAGAGCTGATTGTGGATTTGAGGAGGAGACAGTTGAGGCCGTATAGCCCCTGACAATCAAAGGGGCTGTCAGTTCAGAGATACTTAAGTCCATCCTACACCTGCACTGTTGAGAAACGCTGTTCAAACCACCTGGTTTAGAAGCTGCAGAAGCAGAACAACACAGCCCTGTGCAGAGTGCTGAGCTCAGCTGAACCATCGGCTTGTACTCCCTACCTGCTGCACACCTACAGAAGGCGGTGCAGGGACAAATAATGAAGATAATGAAAGATCCGATCCACCCCAACAACGGCCTGTTCTCTCAGCTGTGGTCAGGGAGCTTCTACCACAGCCTTCTCAGCTCTCACCTACCTCATGAACGCTGATGGAAATGGTCTGCACCTGCATATTTGCACTTTAATGTTATTTTGCACTGTCTACATGCTACAGGCCTTGTTCTGCATCAAATGTTTCCTTTTATTGTATTATTTTTTAAATCCAGTATTTATTGTTCAGCTATTAGTTTGTCAGATTCTGTGTGAATCTGTCCGATTTTCTGCAGAATGCAGCTGTTTGTCCATTAATCCATCTTCTGTACCTGCATGTCCTATTATCGGTTGTGGGGGTTCTCGAGCCTATGGAGGCTGCGGGCGTAAGGCACAGAACACCCCAGGACAGGGCACCAACCCATTGCAGGGTGCAGTTGTTTGTGAAATGACAATAAAGTTACCTGACTTGACTGAACAATTTTCTTCCCTCGGGCTGTCCGTACGCTAAACGAGGACTCTGAACTGCTAACGTGCCACACAGGCTCCATACAGTCACATGCTCTTTCAGCTATTTCTCTTTTCACATCTTTCTGACTTATACTACCTTATGTAAATGCAGAAATTTATATTACTGCTTAATATTTTATTTTACTGTTTAATCGTATTTATTTTTTATTTTAATTTGATTTATTTTTATATCATTTTTGTATTAGGCCTTTCATTTGTCAGAATCAGAAAACGTTTATTATCCCAAAGGAAATTGCTTTGTGCGCAAATCCATGGAGCAGGTGGAAAAAGCATTTCATTACACACACGGTGTATGTTTGTATGTTTGTGTATGTGACAAGTGTCTGGCACGATTGTGTTAGAGGTCAGAATGCTCTTGCGGTTCTGTGTGAGTGAACTGCTAGTTTCTGAATTACCAGAGTTGGGGGGGCAGAGGAGTATTTTGGTGCATTAGGTTATATAACTGTAAAACTGAAAGCAAATGCTGTACAGGAAAATCATTTCTCTGGAAGCACACGCTTCATGTGCGTAACCATCTTAAGCTTCATGGCAGTGATAATTAATCTATCCGTAACTTGAACCAGGTTGGATTGTGATTAATAATCTTCTCTGGTCTTTTGCTGAGGCGGGGGGGGGGGGGGGGTCCCACAACAAGTTCCCCCAGCTGATTGGGGGGGTCTCAGAGAGACCACTGGGAAAATACTCTGTACCCCGGGTAGCCAGTCCAGCCCAGGACCCGGATGTATTCACTGATCCAGGCATCGGAGTCCATGGCTTTTTGCAGAAGACTCCTGGTTCTTCTGAAGATGTGGTGCTTGAGCCTGACTATCTCAGTCTACATGGCTGTTGTGCATGAAGCTGTCTTTAAGTCTTTAAGATGTTTCTGTCTGATTCTTCACACTACAAATGCTGACTTAATTTCAAGTTTCTGTTGGTTTTACTTATCGAGGCTGTGTGTCACAGGTCCTGGTTTTGCATCCACATGTACTATCTGAGCCTGGTGATTTTACTCCTGAACATGCATTGTTTTGCTGAATGTATATCTCAGCCTGTGTTTAGTATACAGTTCTGCCCATGCTGTTTTTCACTCCTGAGCCTTTGTTTAAGCTGTGTTCAGTATTGAACCTTTGACTGAGAGTTTTTTTCTCTGCTTGGTGTTCATACCTGGACTGTCTGTCTGTCTGGGATGCCGCTGTAGACGGAGATTTGAGGCACAGCCTGCCTCCCAGCACTTGTACTGGTGGTACTGGTGGTGGCACTGGGGCTACTGGTGGTGGAGCTAGTGGTTCCTGTGCTGCTGCTGGCGCTGGAGGTTGGGGGCCCCTGTTCATTCTCCATGATGGCCTGGTTTGCCCCCCCCCCTTTCTCGGGAGGCACGAGACAACCTCTTGACAAGCTCTCCTCAACCTGGCGGAGAGGGAAGAGTGGCGAGTCAGCACTTTGCAAAATGCCATCTTACACAATTTCATCAAAACAAAGCATTTTTGCAAACAAATAGCTCTATTAATGAAAATGTTGTGACACCAAAATGAAACATAGTCATTGTCATTTAAGCCAAATACTAATATTGGGAGAATGTCTGTTTGCGCTGAAGGTATCCACGTACAGGGGGATCTCCAAAACTCTGAATAAATGTTGTTTCCTAGTTTCTTACTGACACTGGTTTTTCTTTCAGCCAACTGAAAAATAGGTATGTCACGGCCACCAGATTCAATATTGTAAGATTGCACATTGCAATGTGCAAAGACTGCAAATTGTCCAGAAACAAATATTTACTGAAATGACAATTTAATAAAATAGCACACTCAACAAGGATTTGAAGGACCCTATTGTATTTTATTGTATATTTTGGCATTTTTAGTTTTTTGATTATCATCACAGGTTTTTATAAAATTGAGTTTCCCATTGTAGGGACCAAAAAAAATGCAATACACAATGTCAAAATAACAGGTTTTTATGATATTGTGTGGACAGGTGGTCCCCACAACATAATATATACATAATACACACACACACACACACACACACACACACACACACACACACACACAAATAGTGTCACGGGGCAGAGAC
The DNA here is from genome assembly GCA_026776725.1 of Gnathonemus echidnorhynchus. Lineage (NCBI taxonomy): Eukaryota > Metazoa > Chordata > Actinopteri > Osteoglossiformes > Mormyridae > Gnathonemus > Gnathonemus echidnorhynchus. The sequence goes on along the minus strand of JAODJU010000130.1, from coordinate 21,327,476 downwards.
AATATGGAGTCACCAAGTCATCTGAGAAGACCTTTGTATCAGGTGAGAGAACCAACTGGAACATGAGAAGATTATTCAATTGGAACACAGTGACTTTAGAATTTTAACACATTATGTCAATTATTCTCCCAATAATATGATCAAAAAACAATGCTGTTACCTGACACTAACATAAACACACCAAATATGCAATTCACTCAACATCAAATAAGAGTTGGTCATGGTCAACAGATGTGCTCAACCTGGTAGTGTTGTAGTTTACCTGCCCAGTCTCCCATAAAAAGAGGAGGGTTTCTCACTGGGCCTGGAAGCTAAGCACAGGCCCTTGATTGATGAGGCTAAGGTCACCTAAGGTCATAGGGCATGCTACACTGATTGTACGTGAGGTTGAACTACAAGCCCAGCTACAGAAGTTTTAACCCAAATGTTGGTGACTACAGGTCCCAGAATTCTCTGGGTTTTCCGGAACAAGCTCTTGCTGTTAGCGTTTTCTCTACAAAGAACACCACACATTTATAAACAGCCCTCCCTGAATTACTATACTGTTTCTCGAACCTGCCTACTAATCCTAAGAAGCCAAACTCAGGTTACGAAGAAACTGGCTGTCGGGAAACCCAAGACTGGTTTACCTGCGTTCAGAGGACCCACCCTCCGCTATACCCTACACATGACAGCCGTTACGTGCAAGTGACTCTCATCTTTCATTAGTCTTTGGCAGAAGAAGGCTCTGAGTCACCTGTGTCCCCCATGGCACAATTCAGCTGGTGTCCCCACCCCCAGGGTCATGTTCCTGCATGCGCACTTCGTCAAGGCTACCCGCACATACCGTAGCTGTTGAGAGAGTGAGCGCTGCGCAAAGCTGAAGCTGTTTAGACTGAAGCAATCGTTCAAACAGATATAAAAAAAAGTCCTGGATCACCCAAACGAAATGGGTATTCAGGTTCTGTGACCGTGACCTGACTCCATTAGCTGCAATCGACTGAACACCCGGTAGGATTGCCATTGCTGTGCCCTAAAAAAACAACTCTGCTGTGTCCACAGGCAAGCCTACACTAACACTAACACTAACACTAACGTAAACAACACTAACACTCTTATTCCTAGCTGCCCCCTCCCACCATCTTTGCTTCTGGCTTGTATTCACCTTATATTTGATCAGTTGATTTTTTTATTATTTGACTTTAACTGCTGCATTGTCTTCCTTAAGAAGCCGTTAATGCTCAGTCTTTGTTATACGCTTGGGGCCAGCTATGTTTGAAAAGATGGTGCCCAAAAATAACATTAGTCAAATTACTTCTGGAGTACGCTACTTTTTTTTTTCCCCTGACACTTATGTTCAACACATATTCTTCAAAAATCACAACATGCACAGCCTCTAGGAGAAGAGATTTGTTTAAATCCCCCAGGTAAACATAATTCTGAACATGAAGAACCAATCAAGATCTTATCTCTTTGCCAAAGGGTGACATCACTGTCATGGCAAATTGTAACACCCCCCCCCCCCCCAACACCTACATTACCCTCGATCAGCTCATGGAAGAAAGTAAGAAAAGCAGCTGAATAACTTTTAGTAAAATACCTCTCTATAATGATATATGATTAAAATGTATCTAAATTTGCCTTGCAGTAACATGAACATGTGTTGTACTGCCTTGTGAAATTATAATAATTGTGTTATATTTATTTGTATGGCAAACCTGCCCAGTCTCCCATAAAAAGAGGAGGGTTTCTCACTGGGCCTGGAAGCTAAGCACAGGCCCTTGATTGATGAGGCTAAGGTCACCTAAGGTCATAGGGCATGTTACACTGATTGTATGTGAGGTTAAGCCCAGCTACCTGACAGTCCAACACACGCCTGAGACTGCAGGTCACTGACCTCATGCCAGAAGTGGAAATTTCAGGTCCAGAAAGTAAAAATGCAGACCAAGGTTTTGTTTCAACCAACCAGTTGAGTACTTTGTGATTGTGACTCTTTAAACTGAACTGTTTGGTTGAAAATAAATCTTGGCCTGGATTTTTACTTTCTGGATCTGAAATTTCCACCTTAGACTCGTACTAATCCCTTGGGGATTATTGGTCTCACCAATGCTGAAGCTTTGCTGGATTTTTTTATAGCAGGTAGGATGTCACAACTTAGTTGGCTCCAGAGATGAAGCTTCGCCAGTCTGCTAACGAAGCCTTTCACAATTGGCTTGTATTCTGAAGCTCTCTCTGGGGCAGATGATTTCCTATTAGCGTGTATCAAACCAGCTTCTTTCCGGATATTTTTGGGAGTAAGTAATTAGAAAAAAAATGTAGGCTTCAGGGACCAATCAGATCCAAACAGTATCACACGTGTTCCTTAAGAAAAAGACTAGGATGTTTCCATCTCATCTCCTTTGATCTGTGCAGAATCTGTGGAAACTTAACCAGGGCAACCGAATTCAATTTTTTGTAGCATAACTCATTCCAAACAGGAATAAATTAATATAAATTTACATAAAATATCAATACAGTCAATATCTGGCCTGTGACAGATTTGCAAGTGTTTATAAGATGATTTGGTCTCAGATCTTATACAGATGTTCTCCAAAGAAAGCATTCCTCCATCCATCAACCCATCTTTGAAACGCTAATGTACAGTAGGGCCTGGAACGTGTCCCAGACAGCAGACTGACGAGGCCAATAATGAAGATCACACAGAGGTTAAAACATTGAAATATTAAGGCCTTCATACAAATATAAACAGCTTTTACTTAGTGAGAATGATTTTATGAGATGAACAAAAGTACTGCATTCAACAGGCAATAGCAAATTGTTTGTCCTGTATTTAACCCAATTCTAAATTGCAGAATAATATTTTGAGATAAAATTATAGTAATATTTCCATGACGCATCTGGCTTTGAGAAACATTCCATACTCTGGCAGGCCACCACAGAGCAGCAATTTCACCTAACAGAGTCACACAACCAGGTTAACCAAAATGATAACGATTATCTGATTTTGGTCAGCAACTGCTTACAGAGTACTGATAAAACACTTAACACATTTCACATGTTTGGCAACATTTTTAAGATACGCTTAATGTCTGTCCCTGTGCGTGACAATCTGGAAAAACACTAAAAAGGCCTTTTTGGGTGATGATACAGGCAACGGCCTAGTATCTTATTAATAATGCATCAAAAAGTATTTTGACACCAAATACAAAATACCCTATATAAACTACAGTATTTTGTATTTTAAAAATACAAAAATACATTTCACATACGTCTGTTTTATACCAGCTTTCACAAGCACACTGACTCAAATAGCCAAGTATAAGACTTACATTTTTTTTACTGCTTAATGAGACACAATACAAATGTGAAACCTACGAAAGATCAAATATCCTGAAGTGTCTTAAATATATCCCAACTTCTCATGTGACACTCAGATAATGGTAGGTCATTCTAATGGTAAAGTAATAATAACAGATTCAGAAAGAGGCTTTTTTGTAATTTATTTGACAAAACAACTTTGTTTTTTGTATGACAGGTGCAAATAACTCAAAACAACAATGTTATAAATGAAAAATGACAAACAAAATTTAAGTGCTTTACTCAGGAATATGATAAAAACTTTAAACACAAATAGGCCTGAATGGAACTTGTGAGTCTTTTGGTTCAACACCAATCAACTATTGGCTCTAACGACCATTCATCAAAATGTATGGAAAAACTAAATTTCCTCCTTGTTTTTGCAGAAATGTTTTGCATACATGGCATCATCGCGCATACATTATGGGGAACGTATTTCTTATATTTTCAAAATACAAAAATACTGAAAAAAATGTATTTTGATACAATACAAATTATAAAATACAATTTTGTATTTAAAATACATATTTTAATCCCATATGACAGATAACCCCTGAATAATCTCCCCAGGGAATACAATGGCTCCGCCCATTACTGAAAAGAAGGGTCTGATGCAGTCAATGAGCAGTCTCTCCGGAAGCCTGGATTATTCCTCAGCGAGCAGAAGCTGAGTTAAGCCAGTGGGAGGGGGCTGAAGGATGGGAGGCGGGGATAGGGAATTTAGAAAGGGCTAAGGTGATTTCAGATCCAGAAAGTAAAAATCCAGGCTAAGATTTTTATTCAACCAACCAGTTGAGTATAAAAAGTCACAGTCACGGAGTACTCAACCGGTTGGTTGAAACAAAACCTTGGTCTGGATTTTTACTTTCTGGACCTGAAATTTCCACCTCTGAGAAAGGGCTACATGCTTAAAAATGGATACATGTTCAGCAAAAAGGAGAGAAGAAAACCTGTTTCCAGTTATAGCAACTCGCTCCCGCAAAGAATAACGAAAACTAGCAGAGACAGGACCAGGCTTAAAAGAGGAGTAGGTCTCTGTGCTGAGAAGGAGCGAACAGGAAGTCATTAACGAGAGCATTCCTTCCAGTCCAGCTTACCGATGGTGTCAATGTTTCAGCTACTTCCATAGAGAAAAACTGTCCCATCTGCATTTTTCCCCCATAAATGTGTCAGTATTTGATGCAGACCATCACAGGTAAGTCTTTCCCCATCTTGCTTTTTATAGCTTCTCTTTTCAAAATGCAGGTAGAGTGATTTTAACACACTGTACATCAGACAGGTGAAAGGTTCACATATTGATCTGGTGCCTGCAAAGCTTTGCAGCAGGTAAAAAGAGGCGCGTGATCCAAGGACGGAAAGGGTACGACGGGGAAGAGCGGAAACCAAAAGCAGCTGCTTGGGTGACGCCACAAGGCAGCACACAGTGGACAAGGAAATATATGCTGGGTTATGCAAAGGGTAGCGCATGATGTAGGCCTGCATATTGGGGTCTGGGAGTCTGGTCTGGGGTTGACAGACTAAACAATATCAGTTTTATATTATCGCTAATGAGGAACATCTGATTGGAGGGGTCATCATCTGACCTGGGCTGTTCACACCCCCCCTTCATACCGTGCTGTACTGACATTTTCTGAGGGCCTCTAACGGAACAGACATGCTATATATTTTCAAAATGACAAAAAGTCTTTAAATGCATGACTCACTATACTTTTTTGTATTCAATTGGCTACGTTTTTGTATAAAGTACAGTATAGAAGAAGAAAAGATCATTTCCTTTGCCTTTAATCCAATCATAAGATTTGACCTTGGTGACAGAGGTGACACCTATGGTGGCCTTATCCATGTTTAAGGTGATCTAAGCAGTGATGCATTATGGGAAATACTAAAGTAAAGTGACTGCTCATCATGCGTCAGGACTATCAGAAATCACACCTGTGCTGCCTGTTTCCCAAGCTGCACAACTCGTCTGCACATGGTCGCCATGACCCAGTATACAAGACTTTCCCCTCTGTTTCTTCCAAACACCTTATTTCTCTCATGACCAGTCTGGTCCATCCCCAGGTATGACCAGCAGGGGTCACTACTGGTGTTTGTGATCCCCAATCTTATGTGATAAACATCAACACCTGAACCATATCAGTTCCTCGTTATACGTGCTTCCCAGACTCGTCTCCCCCAGTTGTGTCACTGTGCCCTGTCGTCTCCCCAACTCCTTATATTATACATAAGGTCCCCTTCACGGAGAGGTGTCCTCCATTGACGTTGCATTCTGGAGTCCCTCCTGCCTTCACTCGCCTTAGGATGCGACAATTTCCATCTATATTTCACTTTGCTATATTTTAAAGCTCTTTCTTCCCCTCAGAAGTGGAAAACATCTGCTTATTTTACGGAAAAATTCTCAAAAGTATGTGTGTGCGGTGAGAGAGATATCACTAATGCAATATAATTAAAAACAGTCACATCTTAACTTTATATTCTCGTGCAGAAAAATGTGTAACACACCCAGAAAACCGCAGCAGCCCAAAAGCTACAGGGGAAAAAAACAGGATTAGCATGCGTCACTCTACTGAGTGGGAGACGAGTGGAAAAAATGAGACATGCCTTCTCAAAAAACGTGAACCAGCGTCATCTGGGCACACGGCACCGGCGGGAAATGGCACTGAGCTTCGTGAAATGGTGCACTTGCAAGGGGATTGGGATTAAAGACCATTAATAGTGGCAATGACCCCCTGCTACATCTGTAACAAAGCTTGGGATTTTTGGGGTAATGAGTTTGACTTGAGTGTTTGCCCGGAAGCATCTCAAATTGGCCTGCAAAGAGGCTTCGTAACTTTAATTACAGCCTCTTAAAAGGCCAACAGATGCCACCACACATGGTTGGCACGCATTCCTCTTGACTGCGGGGGCACGTTGTATTGGGAAGATGGGCAGTTGCACAATCTGAAATGAAAACGATATTGGTTTCCAGGTGAGTGAGCGTATAAAAGCACTACTGAGAGGCACTGTGTCAACAAAGGGCCTAAATGAATCAGTGTTATTCCTATTCTACTTTGGTTTTCTTTTAACTGATACATTTTCACGGTGGTTTGCTTCCTGCAGCTTCTGGAAAAGATAGCTGTCACTTGATTGTCAATCGAAAGGCAATTTCTTTGAAGATTAATGGAATTCTAGGTCTCCTGGCCTTAGCACGGCATTGGGGTGACTTCACATCTGGGGACTTCATTAACTTTATTTAATGACTTCATTTTTTCCCCCTGCATTCTCCCATCGCAAGGCATTAAATAAATAAATAATGCTGCGCTGAGAACAAAAAAAAAAACAGACACGGGCATTTCAGAGTTAATTTAGAAGGAAAAACACACATTTTCCAGTATTTTCCATGGCATCGAAAAACCAGGAAGCTCTGTTTAAAGCATGCTGCATTACAAAAATAATTCAAACGCTGGTCAGGAAGTGAGACGCATTTTCAGCAAATGATTAACAAGCGAGGAGGAGAAGGTCTTCACAGGACCAGTATAATCTATAGTCAACCTGCCGCAACACAATGTCAAGCCCCTCGATTTCCCCACCCCCTCCTTGATTGGCTGTATGACAGGGGCTCCCCCTGGGGACTTTGTTCTCTTTGTCAGAAGCACATCTGCCCATAAAGCACAGAGTACGACCACCAGCCATTCCATGAGTCATGAATATTGGGCTCTCCCAACCACCCAACAAATATGCGTTATGTCAATTGATACCCAAGAAGTCCTCAGAAGAAACAACGTTTTTTATTCCCGTGCCCAGACTCGCACATGCTGTCAGGTATTGCTGCCTGACACAAAAAGGATGCATTCCTTATTTTGCAAACTCACGCTGCACCACATAACACATCACACACCGTCCCGGATCACGCTCCCTTTGACCATGTGACCTCGAGGCCGATATCCACGCTCACCCTCGGTACAGGTGAATGCTCGGCCTGATACACAGCAGCCCAGAAGCTGTTTAACCACATGCTGAGTATTCCCTGGTCTGCTCCACAGGCTTCCAGGAGGGAGCCTCCCCATGGTTCCAGTTCAATACTTCATTATGGGATGTCTGGAAGGATGGATATCCAGTGGCTATACACATGGTAATAAAATATTAATTATCTGAGGAACAGGAGATGAAATCCAGGAAAACCGTACAGCTACCGGGAACAGACATAAAAGGTCAGAACCTAGGAGCAGGACATCATGCAGATCATCTGACCAGAACACTGTTCGTGAGGACTGTCCTTCTACAGAAATGCTGTACCAAGGCGACTTTACTTATTTTAGTTTTTGTCATTTTTTTGTATTCATTACGAGCAGGCATTTTTAAATGTCTATCTCATTATTGACTGCTCTGCATTTGAGGGACAGAAATGGAAATCAGGCCCTTCTTTGCATGTAAAAGGAGATTTTACAGAATAAATATTCAATTTAGAGCCATTTACTCTTATAAGGAATGGGATGTGGGGAGGGATTAATGCGATGTTCTCCCAAGAGAATGAACTGCATGGTAAATTCTGAAGAAAACATTTTCAGGGGCAAAGAAATCGTGAGGAAATAATAACAGTTATGAACATTAAAAAGGAACAAAAATTTGGTTTGTCTGACACAAATAATGATTGTGTAATAATAATAATTATTATTATTATCAAAGAAATGAGGCAGAAGCAGATACAGAAAAATTGCAAAGTCAACAAAAAAAAAATCTCTCAACTGTTGGAAAATACACAGTGTGGCAACAGAAAATATTTTTTATTCATCATATTATTAGGCATTTCATCTTCTATTGTATATTACCATTTGCTGATTTGTGTAAGCAAAAACTTTTTTGTTAATATTTCTGTGCACTTCACACTGGTGTGTTTCTCCAGAGTTTAGTCTGTATCATTTACAAATAGAGCATAAAATCTGAGCAGGGCAGGGAAAGAGAGAGAAGGCCAGGTGTCCTATGGCGAAGGATTGCAATCATCTATGTCATGGGAGGCTACAATAGAAATACAATAGAATTTGTTCATTTATAAGATGCTCTGAATGGGGTCTGGAGCAGAAGAGTCCAAGGAGACATTTAGTTCATTAAGGACAGAAATGCCTGCAAGCCCAGTACTGCATCAAAACAGATAATTTCAGCTTGGGAGGAAAACCCAAGAGGCTATATATGAGCAGACTACATTACTGCATTATAGCCAGGCTCCTCTTCCTCCACACCAGCTCTCTACTGGATTAAGCAGAATGTGAAATAAGCAAATAATTTAAGTCACATTTGCATTGACGTCAGAAAAAAAAATAAAAAGAATTTGTGTGCAGCAGTGAAACAGGCTAAACGTGACCTGCCAGCTGTGCTTTGCAGGGAGGCTCAGAGGAAGAATATCAGCCTTGTTGCGAAAAACACGGGGTGGCCTTAGCTTGTGCCTGCAAAATCAAAGAGCCAGATCTTCTCTGATAGAGCCGGCGACATCACTGAAAGGGTGTACTTGGAGACAAGGGAGGGGGAGGAGCCTGCACTAACAACAGAGACCGAACAGCATCGTGGGTAATCGGAATTCACCACTGTAATGGAGAATTAATCAGAGGAAAATGGCAGAGCTTCTGAACAAAGGCACTTATCTCTCAGACTTTAATGGCCGCCCTCATTGCTATTCTGAGTAGCTGAGTGTAATAAATAATTTTCAACCTGTCTCCTGGCTTGATATTGTATTGATTTGGGCCAGGCGAGCATGAAGCGCATTGATTGTAATCTACACATTAGCATATAGATGAGGTGCTTCCAGTGGTAGAGAAGAGAGTCGCGTGTTCCAGAGGAAGACAAGATGGGATGGGGGGGGGTAGAGGCGGGGAAATAGATGCAGGTGAAGCTGCGGCATGCACCCGCGTCATTCTCTTAGCGCTGGGGAAGCAGAGAGGGGTTTCTATGACAGGTGAGACTAAACGCAGAGCAAGGAAGCACAGGACCCACCTTCAGCTACGATCCCGTGCTTGTGCCGGCCATGTGACCTGGCTGTCCGTCTGTGTGTGTTACGCAGCACGCGATAGCGCCCGTGTTTACAAATTCAGTGGACAGCTGGTTTTTCCGAGGATGATCTACAACTGTCTCGTTCTCTTGACATAAACAGCCTGTGAGATGCTGCACACGGGAGATAATGAGTTCTGAGACATTCGCAAAACAATTCATTAGAGGAAGACGGAGTAATAGGGACATTTAAAACAAAAGAAATCATTATACGACTGGGTTTGCGAAACACATTTGAATAGATCTGGATCTAAATGTGGTTTTTGTAAACTGTTGACGAGGATGATTGTAAATTATTCAGTGTTGGAGAGATTACGTTCACGTCATCTTCCAGCAATGTTTTATTCCTGTTAATGGTCAATATACACCAGGGCAATATAGTTGTGTAAAATAGGAAAGATGTCAAAAATGGCTCCTGATTAACCCCAGTGGTATCTTGTCACACTACATGCGTGATGCTGTCACTAGAATGACATTCTGTCATTTAGAGAAGCAAAAATATCCCACTCAATGGCTCAGAAGTGAGAGAACAGGCAGACTTTCTTGTGCTGGCTTCTTAAGTTACACAGAAAGGCTTTAATCGATATGTCTGAGCAAGGGGGGAAGTCTGTTTCAAAACAGCGGGTGAACTCCCAAGACCTCTCATGTCTCAAGACCCCCCCCCCCCCCAAAACAAAAGGAGATAGCATCAGTTTTGCAAGAAATGCATGAACATACAACAGAATTATTCCAGCTTGTCCAAGAACACATGTATCTGAGGGCTCGTCGTTAGGCAGGATCCTCAGTTCATAACTGGTGAGCAAGATTACCCACAATGCAACGTGAGGTTTGGAAGCCATTGTGGATGCTTGGATGAATAGACAGCCTATTGTGATACATTCCTGTTCTGTAACAATAAAACTTCAGTTTAAAGGAATATAAAAATATAGATTGACATCTTTCTTAGCCGTAGATTTACTTATGATCACATTCTGGAACATACTCTCCTGATTTCTAAACCAGTCTGACAGGGTTCTACCTAAGAATATAAAGGTGACATACATTTTCCAAAAACCTCTATAAGAGCCATTTCATATTATGACATTTTAGTAGATTTCCCCCAAAAACATTCTCCAGCTGTAATGCTACTCCTCAGTTAATGAAATGGATGGCATGTACTGCCAGTTTTGACAATTTCAGCTCTCACCTGGTCTGTGAACTTCCACGGTGTTGGGTGGCTAACGATCTACAGCAGTAATCCCCGGTAAATCTGTTCCATTAGGGGGACTGTGTGTGTCTCATTGTGCCAAGACGGAAAAAAAAAACCTTTCCTCTGATCTGGTGTCCATCCGCTGTTTGGATGTAATTGAGCAGCCTGACAGTGGTCTAATAGACTTGTCTGGAGCGGTCCAGTGGGCCAGCACAAAGAGGCTCATGAAGGGCTTCGGGGGATTTCTGGCTACCATCCAGGACTATTCCTTCTCCTGTGGCGTTTCCCCGCCCTGAGAAAGCCAGTGGGAGTGGGACGCACGCCTGCCGCAATAATGCCCCCCCCAGTCCCGCCCCCTCTTCTCCCTTCCCCCACCCAAACACGCTCGCATACACAAACGGCTACCTCTCACAGGAGACACCCCAAGTTAGCATCAAAAAGCAAAACAGATAAGGAATAGCTGCAGTCACCCCCCCCCCCCCCCCCCCCCC
>JAODJU010000130.1:21299664-21311311 GCA_026776725.1 Gnathonemus echidnorhynchus | reverse complement strand
CAGAGCACATCCAGGCTAACACGCTCGCATATACATACACACAGAGACGCATACAAACACAGGCAGACGTGCAGCAACAAGACTATGCAGGCCAGAGACCTAATGCCCCCTTTACAAAGACACAATTCTCAATTCCCTACCTTTCGCCTAGGCCTTGTCTATCTCCTTGGTTTCGGTTTCTTGCGCCTTTCCTGTTATCCTACACCATTTCTGAGGCTCGTTATATCCGACAGTCTCAGAATAGACCAAGCGGAGAGGAGGTGTGGAAGAGAGAGGGAAAAAAAACAGAGCATTAGCATTCCAAAATGGAGCATGTGACTTTCTCCAGCCAATAGAGAGAGAGAGTGCGTCTCCGGCACTCCCCTTCCCCCTCCAAACTCTCCTCCCCCTTCATAGTCTCCTGTCAGGTCAGTAGTACAGAAGGCCTGTCGTTGTCTCCATGGCAACACTGAGGGATTTAACCCTTGCTTGGCATTTTATGACATCTGCCTTGAAACTGGAACGTTGCCCTCCAGTGAGGGAGATGGGAACAAAAAAAAAAAAAGAGGAAAAAGCAGATCAGGGAAAGACACGGCAGGGGTCAGAATTATTCATAGGAGAAAATAATTAAAAATTCAGATGTGAAAAACGATCCGCTCATGGTTAAAAAATATGCTTGTCAGAAATGGATTGTGCAGAACAGGAAAGGAAAGATATGGCAGAATGACAAGCTTAATTGTCACAAGCACGGGTCATTAGCTTCACTTGTACTGAGGGGGGAAGCCTTGTCGCTATTCATGGATGGGGGGGGTCTGTAGCTCAGGAGGGCAGCCATTATTATTGTAGTCACAAAGGATGGTGCCAGGCTGTAGCATGCCAATTCAGCACCACGTCTCGCCTTGGTCCCGTGCTGGGTGCCTCTTCAGGTGCGACTTTACGCCTGAGCAGAGCAACGTGGGGCTTGAGGAATAAGACATTGCGTGAAAGTCTAGCTCTGCCACACATCCGGATCGTCCTGCGACCGAAGGGAGGCATCCCATGTGCAAAAAAATGGATTAAATATGATTGACTCCATCTGTTGGTTATTGTACTTTTGTTAAATGGTGTCCGGGATGCCACACTTGAGACAAAGTAGGAGGAATAGAAGTGAGGGAGGGACATGCCATCGTGAAAGGGTTAAGTTCACTATAGTGTACTATTATTGCATCATCTACACAGCTTACGCTGATCACAGAGCATAAAAATGGTGAGTGTTTTGCTCAACACCTCATATATTTATCCGATGCGATTATGACCTTTTTCTCAGAACCCATGCTATGTTACTATAACTGCTATTATGATCAGGAACAACAGCTAATTAAACTGAATGTATCGCCCATAGGAACAAGTGTCCTTATTAATATCTGTCATTCCCAGTTGCTAGGTGACCATCATTAGGGAGACAAATTATAACAATGCATTCCAGACTGCATATCTGATCCTGATGGGGATAGAGAGCGAAGGGAGGGGGGTTACTTAAAAATATATGCAAATTTATTCAAATGGCGTGGTACGGAGCTTTATCAATGTGAGGCAGGGACGGAGGTGTTCTGCACTGGTGCCTGGCTACTCTCTGATTCATTAGCAGACCATGCCACTGTGGACCGGGCTGGACCAGGCTGGACCGGGGTTAACCCTGAATCTCAAGCATTTGCTCAGCGTCATTTATCCCTTTGATCGCAAAACCATGCCGGCTATTGGTCGTTTCATGCACAGATTAAAATGGACGCTATACATGCATAACTGTAAACAGGTATACAGTACTTATAACTGGTACACAAGTGTGTATGTATTCTATGTGCATTTGCGCTGCTATGACAAGAAATTACTGCGCATTTTTACCGCAGATGAAGTACAAATTAACATATAAAGGTTAAAATGCACAATAAGATAAAATAAGTACTGTCGATTGACAGAGTATCGCTGTTAAAGTTGAACACATACTTGTTTACCATTAATATACGTATCCCTGAATATAAACAAAGAAAAAAGAGGATTTAAAAGCAGCCCAACAATAATTGATTACATTAAAGCATGTTTATGCTGAGCACAGGGCTTTATTAATGTGTTTATTGCTACATAATTTGCATATTTAATTTGCATATTATTTCTTATCATGGCTACAAGCCAGTGGCCCTTGCCCAGACAGGAACCTGCTATATGTGATCTTTCATAACAGCACCACGGCCCAAATCGATCCTGATCATCAGTCAAATGGAGACATGAGTCTGAGAGTGCTTGAAGCATTGAGGAGTTGATTAAGCAGTCCACATGAGTGGATGAAACTGGGCTTTTAAAATCAGCTCAGGTAACAGGCTGGTCATGGTTTTGAATATCGGGAGGAGATAAGTGCTGAAATTGGGCTACCAGGTGGCACAGTCTGGGGGGAAAAGAGCGATGCTTGACCTAGAAAAGCTCGAGAAACCATTCCCATATGGCTGCTTCTCAAGTCAACTTACCCAGAATTCCATTTTGCCCAATGAGGTAAAATACACACAAGGGCTTGTGAAGAACTTTAGACCACTGAAGTCAAAAGCCGTCCATAGAAGTCAAGGTAATGCACCATTCAGAAGTGAATTGAGAGTGACTCTGGAATTCCAATTCAGTTTGTGAATTTGAACTGAATTTGAATTGCAAGGATGCAGAACTGCAATTCAAATTTGAATTTAAGGAAGTAGAATTAAAATGGAATTGAATTCAAATATAGTCACATACCTAGCATAAATGCAGCTTTTAAAACAGCTTAATATTTCATTATGAATGACATATGTTTCTATACACGGCATATACTGTATCACCTTTGTAAAACTCTTATGTTATTCACAATGAAAGAATGCACCTGTAGAATAAGTAAGTGTCATTTTGTGGCCAGCCGTGTCTCCCCCCAAAACGCAGTTTTGGCTATAATGATAGTAGTGCCCAACCAAAGAAACATCCCTAACTCTATTCCTACATGGAAAGTCAAACTAAAGTCAAACTCACTTGTGGCCAAAGCTTCACATGATGTCACAGATCAGCCATAACATTAAAACCACCTACCTAATATTATGTAGGTCCTCCTCGTGCCACCAAAACAGCTCTAATCCGCTGAGGCATGGACTCCACAAGACCTCTGAAGGTGTCCTGTGGTATCTGGGACCAAGACATTAGCAACAGATCCTTTAAGTCCTGTAAGTCAAAAGGTGTTGCCTCCATATATCAGACATGTTTGCCCAAGACATTCCACAGATGCTTGATTTGATTGAGATCTGGGGATTTTGGAGGCCAAGTCAACACCTTGAACTCTTTTTAATGTTCCACAATCTATTCCTGAACAATTTTTGTAATGTGGCAGGGTGCATTATCTAGCTGAAAGAGGTCACCGCCATCGGGGAATACCATTGCTATGAAGGGGTGTACTTGGTCTGCAACAATGTTTAGGTAGGTAGTACATGCCAAAGTAATGTCCACATGAATGCCAGGACCCAAGGTTTCCCAGCAGAGCAGAAATCACACTGCCTCCACTGGCTTGTCTTTTCTATCCTTTCTATCATAGCCAGCATTAACTATTTCAGCAATTTGTGCTACAGTAGCTGTCCTGTGGGATCAGACCAGACAGATTAGCCTTCATTCTCTATGTGTATCAATGAGCCTTGGCCACCCATGACCCCATTGCAGGTTCACCGGTTGCTCTTCCTTAGACCACTTTGGGTAGACACTGCATACTGGGAACACCAAGCAAGACCTGTCGTTTTGGAGATGTTCTGACCCAGTCGACTAACCATCACAATTTGGCCCTTGTCCAAGTCGCTCAGAACCCTTTTTCCAGCTTCCAAAACGTCAAGTTCAAGAACTGAATATTCATTTGCCTAATATATAAACACTCGACTGGTGTCATTGTAACAAGATAATCAATGTTATTTACTTCACCTGTCAGTGGTTTTAATGTTATGGCTAATTAGTGTCTCCAAGTCAACCAAATTTAGCAGTCAATCAACAAAAAATAAATAAGATAATACATTTGACTCTTGATTACAGTCGTACACCATGCTATCCATGGACACTCAAAAAGCTACTGCAGATTTTTTATATAAATATAAATAAATATATAAATATATGCCTATAGAAAAGCACTTAGATTGCCGACAGAAACTAAATGTACTGTATATTGATAGAAGTTATGCATAATTTTTCTCTTACAATCATGCAAATATAAAGTACACTTTATCCACTTGTACATAGACTATACTATACAAATTCAGTACTTATGCCTACCATAGATAAAGTAAATATATAATTCTTTATATTTTGCTAGATTAAATGATATGTGTTACGTGATTGCATTGAATTTCTCTGAATTAATTACTCTTCTTGTCATTCCAATTCATTCATTCCAATTCAACATCCTGCGCCGTGTGGCTAATTCAATTCAAAGTCCAGTTTGTGAATGGAATGGGGCACAATTCATAAATTCTACACATCCCTGATGGAAATGTACCGCCATTCCTTGGAGAGAGAGCACAGGCTGTCTGGATAAGGAGTCATGAATGGAGTTTCAGAGACACTGTGCTGTTTTGGATATAGCACATTTGTCTCTGAAGAGGACCTTGTGTAAAAAAGAAAAAATGCAGTAGAAGAAGCAGAAAACTGCACCCTGCCTGACTGCCCACATCAGATGATTCACCATGACTGTGACATGTCTTTGGGTATCTTTGAGCCCTGCTCCACTCAAGGTCTCATGGAACCGATATTAGACACTCACGCATGCATGCTGGCCCAATTCAGGAGTGCTTCAAGGCCTGAAGATATTCTCAAACACAGGTTACAACTCTTGTTTTATGGCACTATCAGACAGTACACTTAACTGGTTGCTTAAGTTGGATGTGAGGGTTGCCTTTTATGCAAACCAATGAGGAGTTCAGAAAAAACAAAGTCATTTCCAACACTGTCATCGATTTATCTATTTGTCTATTAATACCACATCTATACTTGTACAACACTATAGATGCAGACAGAGACGATGACTGAGGTTACAGAAAACACAACAGGATCACGACAGCTACAATAAAATGCATCACATTTGCAGAACACTGACAATTTCTGAGACTCTGGCATGATATTCCAGATGGTAATACTGTGCTGGTTTTATATGTCTGCTATTTAATGGACCAGTAGCCTCTTCCCCGTGTTGTTGGAAATTACAATGGCGGTCGGCATTTCCATTTTGATGGCAACTGCCGTGGGGATATTTACATAAGCAGTTACACGCGACAGCCTTTTGGCTCATACAATGTAACGGAAAGCTATTACCCAAAAGCAGAGGGGCCTGGATCATTTTGGTCGGCACGGTCCTAAAGCTCACCGGCTTCCATTCCAAAGGTAATAAATAGTCTCATGCCAAAGGTGAACGCGGTGCAGAAACTCAAGCGAGGTCTTATTCTGGGGTAAATGGGACGGGGTGCCATTGTGTGGGTGGGCTACCAACAGGTCTGACACGTCTAATGATTTCCTGGTACTCAAGTTGATGGATTATAGCACGAAGGAGAGAGAGCTGACTTTCTTTGTTATAATGGCGTCAGATAAATATATGAGATGTTGAGCAAAACACTCACCATTTTGTGGCTCTGTGATCAGCGTAAGCTGTGTAGATGATGCAATGATGTTGCCGTGCAACCAGCATCACTGATGTCACAGATGGGAAGCACTTATACATGCACACACCCCCCTGCCTGCAGTTACAGCTCGCCCAGAAATGACCCCCCCACCACAGCATTACTCAGCCTGCTCAGTCCTTAAGGACACAGGAGCCCCCCCCCCCACTTCTTTCAGCTGTGCTACCTGGGGTCTTAGAACCTGCACGTGATGACATCACTCAATTTGCCCTGGAGAGGACACCAGGCCAAGATGAGCGCTCTGCACTTTCAATGACCGCCTTGCTTAAGCAGCAGGGGTTTGGGGTGGGGGGGACTAAGGATCGGGAGAAGATGAGGTGAAATCCATTGAGGTGGACGGAAGTTTCTTGTCCAGCTCTTGATATCCAATGGCGTCCACCAACATCACATGACATTAACGGTGCATGAATGTGTTAATGCCAGGATATCGTGTTTTTTGTCATCGTTTGAAGCAATTTTGCCTTAAACTACATGTCATGCCGGAGGCGTTCAAACAGTGATGCAGTGACAGGAAGAGGAACATCATGCTCCTGGGGAAAAATGAAATGGAAAGATGGATGTGCACCCAGGTGAACTTGGGGATCTGGCCCAGAGAGCACTGTTGGTTCAAAGACACGATGCTTACGCAGGTAATTAGCTGTACCATCCAGGCACAATAGACAGTCTCACAGCCATGTTTCCTTTAAAAGGAGGCTGCGGTTTTCCCATGTGGTTACAGAAATTATTACACGATTAACTTAAAGTAATAAATAAATAGTCTCATGCTTGTGTGCCCACGGCTGCAGCGTTTAATCCAGAAGTATACACATGAACAGCCACGCCCCCTTCCAGGCAGACCGAACACTGGTGCCAGTGCAGTGTTTCTCAGGCAGACCGAACACTGGTGCCAGTGCAGTGTTTCTCAGGCAGACCGAACACTGGTGCCAGTGCAGTGTTTGTCACGCGGTGCCTTATTTATCTGCAGCCCGTCTGAATCACTAGGATAATCTGGCAGGTGATTACACCCCCCCGGGGTCCCAGTGGGCAGTCCGGTATCAGAGACCCCGCATGCGACGGCCAGCTGCTGTCTTCTCAGTGTCTCCATGCGCACATTGATACCTTCTGATCAGCCACTGGCCAGCCTCAGCTACCTGCTTTGGGGCTGCATGCTAGGCTCAGATACTGCTGCTTGCTTAATGCTGAGCCCACAGATTGGCATTACCTCTAAGTTTTGTGAAAATAGATCTTGCATTATTAACGGCAGTCGTTCTGAAATATTAATGACACTTCCCACTGCTTTCGTCCGCACGGCGTACAGGATAAACTAGGGGAACATGACAGCAATCCAGAATTTTTTCATTGTATGATCGTAGGACTTTGCCGCTGCCATCTTTAGATATACCTGTAGTCTCTAGGATGGAGTAGAGAGGCAAGCTACTCCTTCCAAACTGCTGGGTTAGGGAATGCTTTAATTAACGGCACAAGCTTGATACGGTCTTGTTGTTCCACGCCACACGGCTCTCTGTGTTTAATGATGATGTCGTGCATTGTGTTGCAATTAATTGATGGAGATGGTGCTGAGGTATGTCGTGACAGGATGTGACATGCGGCTGTTGCTGGGCAGAATGATGGGAGGGACCTGATTTGGTTTTGGTGCTCTAAGTGGACCTCTGAAGCACAGACAGGCCATAGGAGTTAACAAGAAACGTGGGTAAATGTAAAGAGAAAGTCACATGACCTGCCAGCAGGGAAATGGAAGCAGAATTCATGCCTTCAGTTGTTGAGTGAGGGGTAATGTTGGACTGAAATGTCCCTCCCATGTTCTCTTGTGTCCTGAATTGGTCTCACGGATCACGCACCTTTGCAAAGTCCGTAACCATCATGGAGAAAACCATTTTGAAGAAATGTTATCAGTATATTATCAGGATGTTCTGAAAATGCTTACATTGTGAAGTTATGCCCTGGGATGCAAGACTAACTAATGTAAGACTAAGTGCTGTGTTCGCATATTAATGAAAATGATTTTTTTATGCATGTAATAGCTATTTCATACAAATTAAACACCACACCCAACAAAAGCATATGCATGTCATTCAAACAGAAAGGCCTTTAGCGACAGGAAGCTGTCAGATTGCGTTCTGCCGTTAGAGGATCGTAGCCTGGTTCACAATGTAGGTCAGGGACTGCACCAACATTTCCCCCTGCTGGTGAGGTTGAGGGTTGCAGGTAATAGAATAGCGGCCAGGAATAAGTGGCAAGGTAGAACAGGGAAGTTTGGGGGGCGGGGGTGCCAGAGATCCAGGGAAAATGGCCACAGGGTTGTTTAACACAGAGAGGAAAATAGAGAATCGTGTGAGAGACATTTTATCTTAGCACAGTGACCTGTATGTGGAAACAGAATTTGATCACTAGAGGGTGCAATAACACTGCTAGCTATTCTTGTTTGGGACAATTTTAGAGACTGCAAATTCCCTCAGTCTTGTGTATCATCCATCACTTTAGACTCGCCAATCAACCTGCCCTGCCAAACCCAGGACCTTCTCGCTGTGAGGCGCCACCGTGCCTCCCATCTTGTGTATCGATATTCAGTAAATAACTACGTGTGTGTATCAGCTGGGTTGAAGCAGTTAGCCTGGCAGACCCACGTGGCTGTCTGTCTTTTAAAGGCCAGAAACAACTGATTTTGCGTGGCAGTGTCACTAAATCATTTGCAAACAGGGAGCTGCTGTTCAAAGTCTTAAACTTAACCTTAAATAGGTGTGACTATTACACCAGAGGCATATTTGCATCAGCGGTGAGGAAACAAAAACTGGAAAATGATGCTTCATTGTCTGTGGCCTATATTCTGCATAGCTTTTTTCATTGTAGGAGCACATTTGGCTGTGTTGTTTTCTTTACTAAGTGGATGACTATATTAGATAAACTATGCCTGAATATTCAATCTAATGCACATTTTAAAATTCTCTCAAAAATAATGGGCGTTGGGATATGAAAAGCATTTCAAAAGGGATTATCTTCTGCAAAGGGTTCCCAGATGATTTTGAAATGATTATTGAACAGGGTTCGATGACATTTATTCAAAATGTATATTTCATCAGAGGTGTGTTCGCATAAAGGACCTCTGAATAGTGGGTGTTTGTTAAGGTGTTTGTTAAGGCAATCACAATGTGTTGGCTGACTCTTCTTTTGAAAAGCATGACTCAAGCGAAGCTTGCCTGCAGTCTAAACAGGTGTGTGTTCTGCTGATGTAGGAAACTTAATGAGCGAGAGATGTATTTACTGTGAACTTAAGTTTATCCAAAAATGTGGTGCAAGGAGTGGACGACGGTAGTGGTGGTAGTAGAGGGGGGTTGCTGTGGGAATTATGTGTCTTACAAAATATCTATTCATCTTCCGATCACTTACCCGGGTCTGGGGTGCTGTGGGCAGCATAGCAGACAAGGTTATGGTATGCCTTGGATGGGATGCCATTACAGGGAACCTATTTCAAACTGCGGGCAGTTCAGTTAGCCTGACTGCATGTCTTTGGAGGAAACGCATGGAGAAGCATTGAAGCTCCACACCTACTGAAACGATGCTTAGAGTGACACTCAACAGCATTAAGACCAAGGAGCTCTACATGCATGGCGATTTGGTGGAGAGGGTTTCCAGAGTCAAACTGACATCTCAGAGGAAACCCATGGACATGGATATACTTCCTGAGGACACTTAGGAAGCTTGGAGGACTTGGAGCTACTGGTGACCTTCTAGCAACTGGTCTATTGAGAGCGTATTGACGTACTCTGGTATGCTAGCTAATCCAGACAAAATAAGTACTGCAGAAAGGCATCAGCAACGCCCAGAAAATCATAGGGATCCAGCTACCTAACCTGGAGGACATACGCAGCACCCGCTGGCTGAGGAGGGCCGTGACCCCCCCGGGGTCCCATCACACCCTGCCACACCCCTGCCACCGTCTCTTTGCCCGGCTGCCATTGGAAAGACGCTGATGCACCATTGATGCCTGCACTGCTGTAGCCTCACCATTCTGTCATTCTCAGTATTGTCTTTCTGTTTTTATAATTATTTATAATTTATAATTAATCCTTGGCATTATTGTATTATTACTATTATTATAGTAATATTGTCATCAGCGTTTTACTATAGACATGTCATAGATGTGGTCCAATATTGTTTTTCATAGCTGAAAGGTACTGTCACTTTATACTTTATTATTGTATTATACCACTTAAATAATTTATTCTATGCTTCAAATATGTTTGATATATTCACATTTGTGTGTATGCATAGTATATTTTATATATTACTCTCTACTCTTTTCTTTGGTTATTACTCAGGGAGTTGCTTATTGAATTTTGTTCCCAGCAGATTAAAAAATTTTGAATACACAAAAAGGAAAGATGTTATTCTGTCAGTGTATGGTTGCTGGAGGAAAGTAGCTCACATGATGATCTTCACTTAGGCCTGGACTCCCTAAGACTGAACTGTCACTTCTTCACAAAATCCTCAACTCTCTTTAGCCTCCTGTTGGGGGTAAACAAATGGGAATGTTTAGGGAAGAATTTGGATCCTCAGTTTTGACCCATTCTGCTCTGTATGGGGCCATACAGAGGCAAAAGTCAGAGAGCACAGCTGCAAAGGCTGAGTGCCCCAGAATAGACACGTCCATGCAGACATACTTTCCCACATCTTGGATGTGAAGCCCTCACTGCTGGGGTGAACAACAGAAGGGATAGTGAGCTTCATTGGAGGGGAGCCAAGGAAGGCGTAGTGAAACCAGAGGTGGATAGTTCAGGTCCAGAAAGTACAAATCCACCTTGGTCTGGATTTGTACTTTCTGGACCTGAACTTTCCACCTCAGGGTGAGACACCAGTGTGAGTTGCCCTAAAAGGTGCTGATTCAGCAAAAACGAATGCAACTGAAGGACTGTTTTAATGGTGCTTTAAGACCATTGGAAATCGACTATTTTCAAAATTTCTATGGTTCCGCCCTGCAAGATGCATTAAAAACACTCAAAGAGAAAGGCTATAAAAACAGCAATAAATACATAAATAAAAAACTTAAGCCAAAGTTTAAGATGTTTTTGAAGAATATTACATATATAATTTATTTACATGTATTTAATTGCTTACTAGGTATAGTAAAGGTGATTCATTTACAATTGATTGTTGGAAGGAATCTTTTTTTCTTTCTGAATTTCTGCACAATATCATAATACAGAATCTATGGTATTTATATCTCATCCCTTGACACTGTCTGTTTCCTGTCCGTTCAGCCTTTGCATCATATCTATTGATCTATACATGCACACACACACAAACACACACACACACACACACAAAGAATCTGCTAAACAGTAGGCATTAAGAGGCACATTTAATAATAAAAAACACATCGCAGGCTGAAAAAAATGATCCCGCATGCCGGTAGCTTTTTCACTTCAAAGTGATCAGGCTTCTGAAAGTCAGCTGGGCGTCACAGGCATCGGACACCGTCTTCTTAACGAACACAGTGAAACACAACGGCCAGTTCTGAAAGTTACCCGAATCTCACTGCATCACCCTGGAATCTGAGTTGAAGACCTGGCACACCCTCCAACACAATAAATGCAAAACACACGAATTCATTTGCTACCCGGGGATGAAACTTCTCAAGACTCTGTTATATGGACCGGGGACGACTCATTTCTGCAACTGTTGGTGGGAGTTGCCAGGTTACTGGAATCCACCTAAGCACCTTTCTGTTGGTAATACTGTATATGCAGATGATTATAGAGCCAGTCCCTGTTCACAAAAGGTTATTTACAGTTATGGGCTGAAAATGTAAAGGGTAGAAACATTCAGCTGCATTCAAAAGTCAATGTGTACTGCTGTAGGTCATTTGTGTATGTCACCCCGTGACATACACCTATATGAATATTTTGCACTATAAATACCTTAATAATGCATTATAATGGTCAACATAAGCCATTATAATGCATTATTAAGGTATTTATAGT
>JAODJU010000130.1:21243525-21263380 GCA_026776725.1 Gnathonemus echidnorhynchus | reverse complement strand
TATATTGTCCTTTGTATCATTTGTGAATAATTTAAGAGGATCAAGCATGCGTAACACTACTTATACATGGTTTATGTCAACCAGCATCTTGGTGATGACATTAGCCAAGGGCAACTAGCATGTTTGAACTGTGTGCTGAGTGACTGGGTGAAAAAATAAAAGCTTGATCTAGGTGGTAATGGTGGTAGTCCCCCAGATCACATTATTACTAGCTACTATTACTAGGAGAGAGGTACAAGTACTAGGTGAACCAATTTACAAAGTTCACTGTTTACAGTGATATCAGTAACCTCTGTCCTAAACAGACTCCCATGACACTTGCTATTTTGTATGACAACGAACATATTTAAACGTTTCTAACCTAATTACGACTGAAGCACAAAAGAAATTTGACCATTGCTGAATAAACATTGTAGAATCTGCGAAAGGCAGAATCTCTCTTTCTACCTTAATGTTAATCTATGCTTTGAAGAATAACATACTACAACAACTGCTCTAAATTGTGGGAAGAAAGTCACGACAAATATTGATGTTTTCTGCGCTTGTCAGTGCATCGCATGCATTTTCCCCATGGTTCTGCTTCTCAGTGTGTAAGTGAGGACAAAAGGCTTCATTTAAGGTGATCAGTTGCGCTCATAATAAGCCAGCAGTCTCAGTCCTCAGATTAACTGAGAATTCCAGCTGAATAATGTAATATAAGAATGCAATGTTCATCATTTGTGTGTGCTTAGAATTAAAGAAAGTATGCTTATTTTATCACGCTGTGTTTATATAGATAAATACTGAGCATTTATAAATTCGTAGACAAGTCCACGATTTTAAATTACTTCCCATTGCATCAATTAAAAAGGTCAGTGATTATAGAGTACAGAAATTAAGTATATCCATTATTTAGGATAAAGATTTGCGGTTAGAAATTTAGGGATAAATGCAAACCACCTTGGATCTCCTAAAAGTCCCCATAAAAACAGTCAATCGTTACTTTGAACTGATAAGAATAAGGTTTTGTAGTTGGAGTTCGATGAGTCAAAAACATAAACATGAAACATCTGTAAATTAGGTAAAGGCTACAAAGACGTTTGCTGGCGCCCTCTTGCTAACACGTTGCGAAATGTATCGCTTGGAGATCATTGATGAAGAATCGCTAGTTACTATACTTGAGAAAAACTTATCAAAGCCGTGGTCTCTTCGACCTATCACATCATCTTAAAAATAAGTATACACGCACGCACGCACACACAAACACACACACATATATATAGATATACAATTTATATAAATAAGGATAAATAAAAATGCATAAGCAAGAATCTGGTTTCTTCCGAACGCACAATGACAGACGATTGCGTCATTCCTTGTTTTTGCATTAGCCAATCACTAAACCAGGTAAGAGTCCGGCCTCCAGACGAACCCTCCAACTTTCCACGCCCCTTTTAAACAGCCAATCAGGAATGAGACTCTCAGTAAAATATATTGACCGGTTCTTTCCTCCAAGAACAAGTTTTTAGCGTTGGGTCAGCAAAGGATAGTAATTTATTGCGGTAGAAATTAAAATAGAATTATTCCTTAAAGCGAAGCGATGAACTGTGGAGCACTGAGACGCACTTTTTAACTTAAACGTAATACGTAGAATTTCACTGTTAGTTTACATTTTACTTTAAAGGAGACAAGTAGGGCGACTGTTCCTGGGGACAAGAGAAATCACCTATTACTGACCTGCAACTGTAAACCGGTTATTACCATTCAAGCCTAAAGCTCACTCCTTGCTGAGACCACGATGGATTCGGGCGGCAAGGTAAGATGCTATAAGTGTAAAGCTAGTACGTGATTCTATTAATCAGTGCTTCCGCATTTAGTCCGTAATGATCCGCCGCAAAGGTTTTTTCAGAATAAATATACGGGAAAATAGTTCTTTTGGCGCCTTGTTTTCCGTCACTGTAGGCACCCTAGAAACGTGTCGGTTTCCGGCAAGAGGACGGCCTTAGCTCCGCTGCAATGCCGTGGCTGTGGCGTACGTGCGCTGGCTGAGTGACGCTGCTGTCGCATCATGCACTTACGCATGTGATTGATTCGTGCCGCATGCTTGATCCTCTTAAAATACCAGTATCCATTTTAACTTTGTATATTATACCAAGTTAAAGTATTTATTGGAAAAGAGCATTTTACTCTCATTTTCAATTGTTCTAATTTTGCTAGTTACTTTTTACGATATGTATACAAACTATAAAAATTCGGATTAATTACATAATTACAACGAAATCGTTAAAAGTCTTATTGTTTCTGCCTGTAGTTTGTTCTAATTCTCGTAAGTGTGTCCCAGATGAGGATGAGGGAGCTTTGTGGGCGGCTGATCCGTAGCACGGGAGCTGGTCTTCGGGGGGAAGGGAAAATTGACGTGGAGCTCCGCACGCAGCCCTGTGTCCGTCTCCAGTTGCATTTAAGCCGGCCTGGGTTGGGTTGTGCACGTGTGTAAATGCCCGTAGGTGTGTCTTGTGACTGTCCATCAGCATCACACTACTGGAGTAATTCGACTTTTTCATCCACCCGTCCTTGTGTAAGTGAAAGCTTGCTTGTATGGTGACTGACCTCACTTGCGGCTAATCCGCCAGTAACACAGTGAGGCTTTTAGAAAGTGCTATGTTAACTGTGATCCATTGTTGCCAGTGACACCACTGAAGCACAGTATTGGTTTGATAGCATTTATTGAGGTGTAACAATATTCAGCTTTTCAGACTTTTGGGACACATTGAGGACCTGCTAGATTTTCATAACCATTTTTTTCTAACCATAGTGTCACTCACTTCTGATTCAGTTCCTTGGAGTTAATACCACAGTGGTGTAAATATTAGTAATATTTATTAATATTTAAATATTAATAATAACCACCTTGCCCAGTTAAGAGCCAAAGAGATTCTCTATTTTTTGTGGTTTATGGTTAAAGCAAATGGGTATTTGTTACACATCTGTTCTCAGGAAAGTTACATGTGCTTCTCGTGCTTTTGGAAAGACATTGGGGGTCATGATCCCAAGCAGTGGGAGATAATTAGGGATCCAGCTGCTCTAAAGGGACAGAGTGGGACTGACGGCCAACCACCGGGATTGTAAAATATCCTCTTCACCACACTGTGGCAAGACTGACTCCCAACGCATCCCATGATTTTTGGGGCCTTTCATTTGCCCTGAGACAATTGGACGAGAATGCTGTGTTTCCCATAAACCTACGGGATTATGTTTGACAACAGACAATGATACGACCAATAGATGACTCTAATGGAAACCATGAAGGTGTCCTCTCTGATAGGACATAATGTGCTCAGGTGATACTTAAGGGGGGGGCAGGTGGCATCTGGTTTCCTGGTGATATTTGAGGCAAGCGGAGACATGACTGCCTGCCAGGCTATGGCTTCTGCGAATCTGGTTCTGTGGCTGTACGGTTTTATCTGATCTTTTTAAGAAGGGTTCTAGAGAAACCATATGATGTAGGGATTTTAATACGTGATCCCAGAAATCATTTTAAGGGAAAGCCAAGATGTCCTCTGTTTCATGAGTAACCACTGACCATCTGTGTCTGTCTGTCTTTAGTTTGCCCCTTCACTATTGCAGCTTGTAGCTCCATCAGATACAGCGCCATCACATCACCTTGTGCTGGTGCACAGTAAGTGCGGCAGGTCTGATGTCTGAAAATTATAACACTGATTCTCCGTGGCTTATTTAAGTTCAGCACCACACTTATGACTAGGCTAAGGTCACGTCTGCAGCCGTGCGCATTTATTACAGTTTGCGGTTCATATAAGTCGGAAATGATTATATTGTCGCATATCTTCCGCTTATAGATCCTCTGCAGTTTTTAGGGGAACGATCAGCGGCGCGTTCTTGTTTTCTTTGTCGATGTATATGTGGCATTGATTCGGTATTTCTCGCACTGACGAAGTCTGACTTAATTTTTTTATGGTAAGTGTAGGTGGTCGATTTTTTTGGAAGTGGCGAAGTGACGGACGACCGCTTATCTACCTGTTCGTTTCCATATAAGCAAATCTCTGGCGGGAGAACCAAATCAGGATGGGGAGCGCCGCGCGTTAAACGCCGCTGCTATAAGTGCTTTCTCACAATACGTGTGTTCATGCTGGTGGCCTCGTTCGGCTGGAGGAAACATTCAGGGCAGAGTTTAAAACGATACCGGGAGCCATTTCAAGGCTGGGGCCGTGATGTAAGGATTAGGGGTGTGTGTGCGCGCGCTGCGCCGCCCCCTCCGGGAAGCGACGCGTCCGGCACAAGGATCGTGGGGCGAATGAACTTTTCGCTTCGTCACTGTGAGCGCTACACGAAAAATACTAAGTCTAATATATTTAATTCAATGGACGCGTGCAATACAAATGACACATCTTTTGTGTGTGTTGTTTGATTTGTACGTTTGTACACGTTTGTTTTGAGGGAGTTTTCTTGCTGAAAAACCATGGATGGGGTGTTAATTTTATTAATTGTTATGAAATTTGTATGTTCTTTAAGGACTTTGCTAACAGTGTTTGAATTCCTGGATCGCTTATGATTCATGTCCTGTTTTCCTGGCTTGGAAAGCGACCCGACTCTGAACCTGTTAACCCCGTGCGTCCTCATTGGCTGGCTGACCGACCGGGTCTGTGTGTGTGTGTTTGTGTGTGAGAGGGGGGGGGGTGAGTTGAGGGTGGTGCTTCACCCGTGAGATTGTAGACAGGAAGGAGTCCTGTACTGTTTGCCTCTCCACATCCTGATCTCTTCTCTCTCTCCGGCTGGAATCTCACGATTATCAGCGAGCACCCCCCAGGATGAGCAATTTTGAAATTTCTGTAAAGCCAGAGATTGCATTGTTCT
The DNA here is from genome assembly GCA_026776725.1 of Gnathonemus echidnorhynchus. Taxonomy (NCBI): domain Eukaryota; kingdom Metazoa; phylum Chordata; class Actinopteri; order Osteoglossiformes; family Mormyridae; genus Gnathonemus; species Gnathonemus echidnorhynchus. Next base: position 21,258,532 of record JAODJU010000130.1, on the reverse strand, counting down.
CAATGAAAAATATTTAAGAGCAAAATGCAAGGGAGCAGACCGGTCCTTGCTGATTATGGTCATACAAAGCCCTTTTTGCTCCGCCCATAACATTTTTTTTTTATTTGAAATAGTCCGCAGTTGCGTAGATAACTTTAATTAACCTCTTGAGCCAGACCTTAGGCATAATGGCACAATTGAAATTCCCTTTGTGAGGTATGAGTATGTTTGAGTTGTGAATGCTCAGTGAATGCTCCGATTGCTATGACAAGTTTTGTTTGTTTTTAACATCAAATCCCAGCTTTGTCTAAAACAATGACAGTAGCCGATGGAGGTGTAGAGAGGAAGAGCAGTCCTGCAGACCTGCTGCTGTTGTCGGTAGTATTATTATTAAAATAATAAAATAAAGTATTATTATTAAAATAAAAACCAGGAAATGATTTTACAGGGAATTGCGTATAAGATCTTTTAATTATCACACACACAAAGCGTCAGGAAATAGGTGTTGCTGGGTGTGTTGTTTTAGAGTCCCTAAGATGCCGTTGGTCTTGCCCATATGTGTGTTCCTTCCTCCCTGCACAGTGTGTAGCGCCGGACTTTTCAGAGAAACCATGTCTGCATTTCACAGCTTCACAACAAACCTGTGTTAGAACCAAAAATTCGGATGTAAAATGTGCTAGACAGAGGGAGTGCGCCCCCTTCAGTCCGAGGCGGAAGGCGGCACTGTGAAATAGTCCTGTCTTCCCCAGGTGTGCTGGAGTTGAATGATATTGTAACTTAAATTGTATTTAATATTGATGTAATACAACAGCACTGTAATCTGCAGTGAAACATACAGATCCCTACACTGACCACTGACTTCAGACTTAACTGATGTTGCTGCTTTGTGCGGGCTGCATTTGAAAAATGGACGAGTGTTACGCTTCCACGTTTACGGCGTTAGGACGTTTTCGGGATGAAATGTTTCCATTTATACACATTTTAAGTAAGTTCCTGAATTAATGTGGGGGGGTGGCCGTCACCAGCAAGGTCCCGACTCTTTCAGTTGTCAAGCCACACTCAGCCACGATGTACTGATGTCGTCTGTGAATCTCTTCGACGTTTTATGGCGTTCAGGTTCCATTTGGCTCTTCTGTTCTGTTGCTTCTGCAATACTCCATTTGACTGACCTGAAACTTCTGTAATATTTTCGTTGCAGCAAGTAACCTTTACGCTGATGCTGGCAGTGGGAACTGCTGTGATCGGCTCGCTCCAGTTTGGCTACAACACCGGTGTCATCAACGCACCTCAGGAGGTAAGGTTGTTTGGAATTGGCGGGGGCGGGGCAGGCTATATTTACTCTGCTTGACGTGGTTCTGCATGTCGCCGCATTTTCCTGTATGCCCTGCCTCTCGTCAGCCGAGTTGTCAGGTGCAAGAGGGCTGGCTAATTATAGGACTGTGCATATGTATGTCCCCCCCACACACACCTTTTTATGGACGTCCTCCTTGCATGTGACTGTGTCCTATCACGCACTTGGTCGAGCTGGGAAACCTCAGGAAATGCTCCTTGTGTGGTACCTACGTCGGTGGTGTGAGGGAAGCGTTTTATTTTGGTGTGTACTTGTCTGTGAAAGGCATTCAGCAGCTGTCAGCGCATGGGATCACAGGGCCAAGAAATATAAATTCAGGCCTCGCTGTCTTGAGCTAGTTAGCTATGTCACTTCAAAAATGACCCCGGGCAATAAGGGGCGATGATTAAGGAATCGATGTCTCACACACGATAGACTGGCAGGGTTGGTCCCCTCACAGGACGCGAATAGCGGCCCTGAATAACGTGGCTTTGCTAGGAATTCTCGGCCTGGTTTGCTGCCCTTTAGTTGTGGGATAAATGTTATGTTTTACAGACCGGCCCTGACATGCTTGAAAGCTTGTCTAGTGCCTCATGGGCTTGTGAGGGACACATTCTTCCTAATTTTGGTCGGTCTTGTAGATTCTCGGCCTGATGAATGTAAATGCAAGGAACATTAAACTGGAATAGCGTCCTGGGACATATGGATGCATGGCATTGCCGAGCCAAGACGGAACGTATGGCATTGCCGTGACCAGACGTCAGCGGACCTGCCTCAGGGGTAGAAGAAAAGGGGTAGCAAATAGTTCAGAGCTTACACAGCATGCCACGATATTTACTTATAACACTTTAAACCTGTTTGACTTAATCCTCTTCCCAGTTGAAAGTTGACACGTTAAAGGAATGTAGTGGGTGAGATGGCCAGGTTTAAATGCCGAACTGTTAGGGATCTGTCATGAATTTTTTTTTTGGGAGGTAGGATTTGTGACCGGTCATGGGGTCTGGAGGAGAATTGACCTTGGGGAAAAGTTTAGAAGTCAGATTCTGTAAAGAGAGCCCCGTGCCTGTACTGAAGGCAGTCTCAGTCCCTTGTTTGTCAACAGTGAGTCACAGGTTTCTGGGGAAAGCTGGTAACTTGACACTCTGGCCCCTAGGATCTGTATCAAATGTTTCTTGCCAATAGAGATTGTCTGACCCCTATTGGTTGGTTCCTGTACTGCAGTCCTCCAATTGTTGGCATGGGAAACATTTTTGTTTGTTGATACTTATTATTATGCTTAAATTTTCCTTTTAGTTTTATTGTGTATTTTATCTTTTTTTTTAAATAGTTTTTGCCAAACCATTTTTCATTTGTCTTGTTATATTTTATGGTATTGCTTTTGTTTTTCCATTAAAATCATTCCACAATCCTTTGTAAATCAGTTCTTCCAGCCATTGTTGTGAGCTTAGGCTTCACCCTGTTATCTTGCCGGCAGATCATCGAGGCCTTCTACAATGAAACGTGGTTCGACCGTCATGGTACATCCATCACCACGACAGCACTCACCACGCTGTGGTCCATCTCGGTCTCTGTCTTCTCTGTGGGCGGCATCATTGGTTCCTTCTCCGTGGGCCTCTTTGTCAATCGCCTCGGCAGGTAGCCCGTCCCACGCCCGTCCCACGCCTGTCCTTTCCCCAAGCTCGATTTTATACATGCTTAAGGATGCCTCTCCTCTTTTGTTTTTTTTTTAATGTGCCCCACTAATTAATTTGAGCTTTAAAAGGTTTGGGGAAATTCTTGCTGTTTTCACCTTTTTTGTCGTTTTTTTCGTAAATAAATGTGTGAATATTGGACTGTTTTGTCACTGTGGGATTGCCCCCCCCCTTGCAGGAAGAACTCCATGCTGGTGGCTAACATCCTGGCATTCCTCTCGGCGGCCTGTATGGGCTTCTCCAAGTTCGGAGGTTCGTGGGAGCTGCTGATCCTTGGTCGCTTCATAGTGGGACTGTACTCGGGCCTCTCCACTGGCTTCGTGCCCATGTACGTGGGCGAGATCTCTCCCACCAACCTGCGCGGGGCGCTGGGCACCCTCCACCAGCTGGGGGTCGTCATCGGCATCCTCATCGCGCAGGTAGAGCCTGCCACCTCCGCTTCTACATCCGCTGGATGTTTTTACTTGCTAAGTGCTTTACTCCAGCTAATAACATCAAGACTCACACTTGATCTATTGCAAGTCGGTTGCTATTGAATAGCTATTCCAAGAATGTAACGTAAGAATAAGCAGTAATATAATAATAATAACTGAATAGATGTGGGGTACTTGGGTGTAAGAGGAGCCAGGATAGTTCCACTTATATAGTTTAGTCATCATCATGGTTGTTATATGCAGTACAACTGAAGTGTTGATGCCCTCCTCCCCCCCAGGTGTTTGGCCTCGAGTCCATCTTGGGCAACGAGACCATGTGGCCCCTCCTACTGGGCCTCACCTTCTTCCCAGCCTTGCTGCAGTGCATCCTGCTACCCTTCTGCCCCGAAAGCCCTCGCTTCCTGCTCATCAACCGCGGCGAGGAGAACAAGGCCAAGAACAGTGAGTCTGCCACACACACCCAGCGGGATGAGCCCCGGTGAACCACACGCGTGTCAGGCTTGCTTATTTCTGACGCGCATGTTAAGCCTCACCAGTGGTGGGATTCGGCTAACCGGAAGGTTAGCCGCGATAACTGCCGATCTGCTAACTGCGAAGTTTAATTCGATAACGCTAAACCAATAAACCGGAAAAACATTAGCATAAGCCAACAAGTTACGCAACTTAGCGGGAAATACAGCTTTGTGTTTAGTGGATTAGCGAAATCCTGGCCACCGCTGAGTCTCATTAAATAAATCCAATACAATTTATACAGAATTTTAAGCATGCACTTTAAATGGTGCCTGTGTATAACAACTAGTAGGAGGGGAACTAAATCTGGTTCTTGGGCTTGTTATGACCTTCCCACGATGGTCACCTCTCTTCCATCACTCCAGTTCTGATAAAGCTGCGTGGCACCAGCGACGTGACTGTCGACATGCTGGAGATGAAGGAGGAGAGCCGGCAGATGATGAGCGAGAAGAAGGTGACCCTCAAAGAGCTGCTCCTGTCCCAGCAGTACCGTCAGCCGCTCCTGGTGGCAGTCATGCTGCATCTCTCCCAGCAGCTCTCGGGGATCAACGCTGTAAGTGCCCGGCTGTCACCCCAGCACACCTGAAACACACGTTGAAGCGCGTAACGCGCTGAACAGCGTTTCGTTTATGGCTGTAACAAAGCATCTGTTGTCTGACTGATGTTGATCGTGGAACGTGGAACGTAGTTTTGCCAACTGTGATTAGTTGTTCCCAGATTTGAATGAATATTTATCATTTGTTTTTTGTGTTTATTTATTTATTTATTTATTTTTGACAGCCTTAATTTTTCCCTACGTAGAACCCCACCCTCCCCCCCCGTGTATCTGCCCTAAAAATAATTTTGTGCTGCCACTGTGCATAACCCTCCTTCGTCTCTGTTTCAGGTCTTCTACTATTCTACTGACATTTTCAAAAGGGCAGGGGTCTCTCAGCCCGTCTACGCCACCATTGGAGCCGGGGTGGTCAACACAGCCTTCACTGTCGTTTCGGTAAGTTGCGCCAAACCAAGATTTCCGCTTGCTTTACGTTGGCATGCTTGATATGTCCGAGGATGCCCAGGTGGCCCGGTACCTGTTCTCCAGCTCTCATTGGAGTTTATATTTTTGTAACTTTGAGAGCCACCAGAGGTGTATGTGAGCTTCTCATTAATGTGTCACCGTTGAGATGAATCTCTTTGGACAAGCTTTCATTCACGAACTCAAGGGTGGTCTCAGGATGGCTCGTAGTGTGTGTTTGTGTGTGTTTTTTTCCTGTCACTACTTAACCCTGAATTGTTTCCGTAAAATATCCACATAAATCTATGTAGATGCTACATGGCTTCGGGTTAAGATGTCAGCTGAGTAACAGAATGTAAATGCGAAATGTCTCTGTGCTCCCGTCTACCGGCCATTTCCGCACCCTAATGCTCTCTCTCCCCGGTATCCAGTTGTTCATCGTGGAGCGTGCTGGACGTAGGTCCCTCCATCTGGTCGGCCTGCTGGGGATGGCTGCTTCTGCCCTCCTGATGACCATTGCTCTGAACCTACTGGTACGTCGCTCCTTAAATGATCTTGAGAGCTTCTTCTGCTCCTATAAGAAGAATTCCCACGTCCGCACTCATTCATGTTGCTTAAGGGTACCTACTTATGAACGGCCGTTCTCCATATAGGTTCTTTGTGGTTCCTTATTTCTGTTTGCGCTCCGTTTCCTCGCCACAGGAACAGCTCGAATGGATGTCTTACATCAGCATCATAGCCATCTTCTGCTTCGTGGCCTTCTTCGAGATCGGACCCGGTCCCATCCCCTGGTTCATCGTGGCCGAGCTCTTCAGCCAGGGCCCCCGCCCATCCGCCATGGCTGTTGCCGGTTTCTCCAACTGGACGGCCAACTTCATAGTGGGAATGGGCTTCCAGTACGTCCAGGTCAGTATCTTTATCTGATCTGGCCATTAAGGGCACCATTCTGGTTCAACTCCAAATCCATGTTGCAGCTCTAGCAGGACAGAAATGTGGGGAACTGACTTATTGGAAAGGTGTCCAGTGGTGTCCTTGACTAACCTTCTGTATGACCCCCCTCCCCATTCTTCTGCCATTGATTGCTGCAGATTGCATGGCTGTGTGCTTAATTAAACACCTGTATGTCAGCGATGGATGTGTGTTGTGTGGCCAATTACTGTAATTACTACGGTAGTTCCAGCATTTTTGCCCGTATGGTGTATGTCCTCTGTGACTGAAAGAGTGCATGGAAACTGGGAAAGGATTCATTTAAACTGGACACTTATTCATAGTGATGTTAAGGTATATGCTCTTAGAGGATTGAGGTCATGCCTAAGGAAATGGGATTAGACTTTCCGCGTGCATGAATATGCTATTGGCAGCTATCGGGATATGAAACGTCCTTCAGATGTGCTGTGATCTCTTCTCAGCTTGTTTCGTAAGATCTGTGTCTCACTCATCTCTTCCTTCTCCTCCCTCCCCACAGCAACTGTTTGGCCCCTATGTCTTCATCATTTTCATCGTGTTCCTGCTCTTCTTCTTCGGATTCACCTACTTCAAGGTACCGGAGACCAAGGGGCGGACGTTCGACGAGATCGCGGCGGGCTTCCGCTCAGAGAAACCACCTGCTGAGGAGCTCAACAGCCTGGGTGCCGGTGCTGATTCCGAGCTCTGAGACCCCCCTCCCTACCCAAATCCCAACCCATCCCCCCCCAACACACAGTCATATGAGACGGCAGATTCCAACTACTGACAGACTCATAAAAAATAAGAGTGTCTCTCATTTACACTGGTTTCTGAGGATGGGCAATTCTTCGTATTGGGGATGTAGGTGAAAAAGATTTGATCAGGACCATGTGGGGTTTTATGGGGGGTTATTTAAAGGGTGAAAGTATCTGCGGACGAGTTTTGTTCAATTGCTGTATGTCTTGGATTTTATTTTCCTTTACTTTTTATGGTGTGGATGTCCTTCCTGCGTGTCTGCAGAATCGCAATAAGCACAGTTGGCACATTAAGATTTTAAAATATAATCTACATTGTTTTTTTTTCCTGGGTTTTGCTCCAGACTTGGGTCTCCTCCTTTTTTGCTTCCTTCAATATTAGATGAACCAGCCTTTGATGGTTGGAGAGCATTGCTGGATACCCGAGATCAATCTCTCACAATCAGATATAAATGCAGCGGGGGTGTTTGTGGCGGGATCATCCCCTAGGGGGGGCGATCTTTTCGGTAACAGCATTTGTCACAGCCCAAGTATTTTTTTCAGTATTTTTTTGTTTACCTTAATAGAAATCCAGAGTTACTGAGAGGTATTTATTGTAGTCTGATTGTATTTATTGCACAACTTTTAATCTTGAAAAGGCTGTTTTTATTCTAAAGTTATGTAAATATTCTTTTTTTATATAAGATGCTCTTTGACTGTGGTAGTTTTATGAATTTGAATACTACTTAGTTTTTTAAAATTTTACATTTTTGTTAAAACTATCTATTTGCTGTAGTGTCTCCTTTCAGATATTAGTCAGAAAAATACCCTGAAGACCGGTTTCAGTTGCTGTTCTGTTTCACGGTAGAAGCCCTTTACAGTATCATGAGATACTCCTATGTTACACATACGAGAAGTTGTCTTAGCAGACTCAGTCTTCATTTTTATTTTTTTGTCCACACCCGGTACGAATTCCGTGCAAAGTTACTGATTTACCCCCCTCCACTCCCCTGGAAAAGTCAGTGCAATAATTACGCTGTTAAAATGAGGAAGTTTTAATGTTTAGCGTCGTAAAATGTTAGTGTTGTAAATCAGTTCAGCTCAAAATCACCAGCAGAAGTAGAGGCCTCATGCCTTCTGCACTGTGCTAGAATGTAAGCCCTCTCTGTACTGGGCTGGGGCATCTTAAACAGGGACCAATGTACAGCAGCAGTTAAAGCCTATCATCTACTAGGAGTAAGTACTTCACTCACCAGCACTGATCCCAGGTCAGCGTGCAGCCTAGCATGTTTGAAAGGTGCACCGAGCACCTTTATGAAATGGATGACATTGTATAGATTTACACTAGAAGAATGTTGCCCAAAGTGTTTCTCACAAGAATGTGCAACGAAGCTGAATTGAACTGAATTGGATAATTTTCCAAGCTCGTCTTTGCAATGTTCGATTTTGATATTTATAAGCCATTTATCTTATAGTTTAAAGGATTTTCCTCTGCATACGGCTCTGGAAAAAAATTGAGACCACAGCAAAATTTTCAGTTTCACTCATTTCTCAATTTATTTGTATGCAAATGTGTAAAAGATGTTTTTTTTTTTGGCAACCTCCAGCCTGGTTCTTCCCTGTTTCTCATTAATGAAGGGCTTCTTCCCTGCTTTGTGGGACTTCAGTCCTGCTTCTAGGAGCCTGATACGAGCTGTCCTAGCAGTGCACTTCACACCTGCACTTAATGTTTCCCGTTCCTTTTGAAGGTCACTTGATGTCATCCTATGATTCATGAGAAACTGTCGGATAAGTTAACAGTGTCTTTTGTTCCCAGTGTCTCTTGCTTTTTTTTTTTTTTTTTTGAACCACGATCAAACCAGGGTTTGAAAATGCAGATTTTTAAGAACATAGAGTGGTCTCAATTTCCAGAGCTGTACGAGCACCTGTTTGGTTTTCCCTGCACTATACAACAGCACCTATATATCGTTCTAGCCCAGGATGCTCAGTTGTTGGTCAGTCCTGGGTTAGTCCCATGGAACCAAAGCTTATCCACACTGCCTTTTGTTTCATTGTCACCAGCTCTGTTGCAGAAATGTTGACTGGGGGAAATAATGCTGAAAGTTGTTCTGCATACAGTTATGGAAATACTGAGGTCAAGCAATAAATACTGTAAAAGTCTGAACTATATCCAGAGGATGGTGTCGCATACCGAAGAATGTAAATAGGTTAAATGATACATTGTTCATATTTGAGATTATAAAAAATCCTGAATTGTGTTTTGTGGAGATCTATCCCCAGTTGTCTTTTCTAGTATTTCCACATTTTTTTTCCTGGTGTCTGAAAAAGTAAATGTATATTTGTTTGAAACTAATGCAACCTCACGATTGCTTTTTTTTCCCTGATGTAAATGAACATTTACTATTTATTAGAAGTGCTTTTTGTTAGTGTTTTTTCCAATTTGAATATTTGAATAAAAACAGAAAAAAATCTGTGGGCTGAAATGAGGAATATTTTGTAAATATTCCAACACGCATAACAGTATGTTAAATCGATTTTCCGATTATTCGCATAAAACAGCGTTGCACATATAACATACCTATAGTTACGTAATGGCTGCTTATTAAGGAAACGTACAGCATTAGGATTATGTCAATGTTAGTTCATGCCACAAGAGGGCAGCCTTTGCCTAGATCCACTTTCCCAAGAACAGTTTATCCAATGCATGGGGGTGATTACATATGTACTCTGTCCAATAAGGAGGCAAAAGCAGATCTATGCCCCAAGAAGACCTAGGAAAACGCAGAAGGATGCACAAATTCCACACAAACATTTATATTCCAGTAAGCAAGTAGTAATTTGAGGATTTTTTTCCACAGATTTTGTCATTTCTGGTATGACATGCAGGTAAGCCAAGCTTAGGGGCTGGTCTTATGAGGCATTAAATAAACAAAGATACTGTATGACCTAAGAAGTGTTTCCTTTCTGGCCAAAGTACAGCTAATAAGGAAAAAAACATTTCCCTGAAAGTATGGAATTAAATGTGAGAATGTAATGGGCTTGGGGCCTCTCTAAGACCGTTCTGAGATCCATATTTATCACCACTTTTCGTTACTATTCTTTCTACTAACTCATTTTGATCTCCTTTGCTGTACCGAAACAAAGTTACATTTTGTTGCAATTTTACAGTTTCCCAACTAATGCAGCACTTTAATGTTATTTTTATCTAAAAACATGTATGCCTGCTTAGGACTCAGATGTGCAACATTTTCCTGATGGCTAAACAAGCACAGCACCAGTCACCTAGGGAGCGAAATGAAATTAAATGAAATGGAATGAAATGAAATGGTTCATGGAGACTAACATCTGTTACAATTACCGCTGTGGTTTTTCCCAGGAAACCAGTGACTGGCATGCTCTGGTGTGAATGCGTTTAATCAGAAGCATCTTATCCTGGACACCCATGATCTGATCCTTTATATGTGCAGAACGTCAGAGTGACAGGCTGAAAGCTTGTAGCATGAAGATTAACGTGCTGCGAATGGAGGTGTTCCCCTTTCACGCTGGGCCCTCCGGGGGGGGGGGGGGGGGGGAGTTTGCCAGGGTTGTGCATCTCTCCTCAAACTGCACCGATTGCGTCGCTGTCAGAATGCGTCAGCCTTTCCCAGTATGAAGTTGCGTTGAATAAAACAGGAATTGGCAGGCCGGTCTCCAAGCGTCTGATTGGCCTAGAGCTTTGGGCCACCCGCAATATGGCAGTGGGCTGAATTTTGAATTTTATGATTTCCAAATCTGGACAGAAGAGAGCTACAGGATGAAGTGCAGGTTCTATTTAAAGACAGTTAAAGGGCTCCAGATAAAAAGCCGCATAGCACTGGGCTCAGTGATGTTTGTCATCCAGAAGACAGTCTGCAGGACCTCCTTCCCTTACCTTTTAAAGATAAACAAAAATATTGTGGGGTCACAGCTTAATTTACCTGACTGTTGTATAAATGTGGCTGGCACCTCATACCACCTGTTTTTCCTGTGTTTCTGGGGGGGGGGGGGTTCCTTTGACATTTCAAAGATGTACAGAATCTATAGTTCATGGTCTTGTGTGTATATTGTGTGTAAGGGGGCACCCCAGCCTTGTGCCCTGTGTTACCTGCAATGGCCTTGGAAGGAATCTTACATTGGGGGGGATCAAATTTGCCCTGGTGATTGGGGGGTGCGATCCATATCGTGACATTGCAATGGACAATATCCACACCATGAAAGGATTCAGTGTAGGAAGGATTTTAAAATAATTTTAGACTAATAAATATTTCATCATTGAGACTAACATTGTTTATGGTACAGTTTCACAAAAAAATAACAAAAATGTAACTGATCTGTATGATAAAATATTTGTGGTAACAATGAACTTGATCGGGAACGAATGGCATAGTATTATACTATTACTTATGTATTAATTAACCACAAATTATGTCTTAGTTACATACTGATCTCATCTTCATTCATCATTAATGAATTATGACACTTGTTTTATCTCAAGCAGTTACTATATTTGTTACTATATCTGTTAATTCTGTAAACCTTTGTGAACTACTGAAGGAAAAAGTCATGAATAACACAAGTTAAATACTGATCTCATGTTTATTCATTATTAATGAACTGTAACACATCTTATCTCAGCAACTATCTTTGTTCATGATTTGCTCATGATTTGTACTTCAGTAGTAACTGAGTTATTACTAGTTTTTACTAAGTATTTGTGCCTCAAAGTGTTATATTTACCTGATATTTTCTACGGCCCTGGGTGCCTGGTTACGCTCTAGCGCCCCTCTCCTCATGGCCTTAACCACGATAAGTGCTTATGGATGGACGGTTATGAAGACGATATTTTTAGAGCACTGTTATCATCCAGGGTCCGTCCCGCCTCCTGCCCTGTCCATCCAGCAATGGGCTACAGGATTTCCATGACCCAGTACTGGTTAAGTCATTACAGAAAATGGATGGATAGAATAATGGCATTCAGCATTCATTTCAGAGCGGTTATATAATTAAATGGCATGAAACTTGCCACAATCTTATTATAATTACCAGGCTAAATAAAGGTATTCAGTAGTACTGATTTCACTTTGTGTTAATTTTAGAAGTGACTGCAGTCTTTGGTGGTGTTTATTGTGGTAAATAAGACCAGTCTGTGGCTGTAAATAACGATAGACAGGCCTCCTTTTACAACACTTTACACAATATGGTGCAATAATGCTGCACGCCCCTCTCTGCTGTTTAGTGTGATAAAATGATGTATCCGTGTATGATGCAGTGTTCACACTCAAAATGTGTAAATCACTTGGATGCGGCTCTTAAACATCGCTTCTCTTTAAGCCTTGGTATGGTCCCGAAGTACCCCAGATCTCCACAAGGGGGCACTAGATCCCAGCGACGAAGACGGCAGAGAATGCTCCTCGGGATTACGCAGTGAGATGCTGGAGGCACGTTACTATTTTTCCTGCATCTTGTTGTTTCCGTTACATCGCAACGGTGCAGCTGTGTGTCAGAACAGATTAGCAGCCTGTGGGAGCGTGAGCACGTGGCTGCCGTCCGCCGAGTTTTCCACATCAAAGGCACTGGTGAAAGCAAATCCCACTGGCTCTCCCAGAAAGGGATTTAGCGTGAGCTTCATGCTATCTGGAGGCAATTACACAGCAAAGGGGCCCCAGAGTACCAGTAGAGGTGTTAAGTAACGCGACAGGTGGGCTGCTGGTTAAGGGAGTGACCATTTAAATCCAATTTTAAATCCAGATTGGTTGAAATCCAAGACTGCGATCTGCCGTTGAACCCTTCCTCTTCAGCAAAGATGGGCGGGGTGTAGAAATGTGGGGGTGTTTTTCATTTAAAAGTCTCCCGAGCCAGCAGATAGATAACAGAAAGCTCAGCTCGCCCCTCTGTACGCAGCGTCTGTTATGCAAGATGCTTTTTTAGGATAGCAGAAAAAGAGAGGGAAGCTGCAAGTGTAGCAGTTAGGAACGTGGACTCATAGCGCAAAAACTGTGCTCCTTGGTGAGGCGTTGCTGTTATACCTTTGAGTATTTGGGTGTTTAACTGGTATTACTGCAAAAACAAGTCACGCTAAAAATGCTTCTAATGGAAATGGCACTTTGAATACAAATGTCAGTAAAGAAGATAAATCTGAATCAGGTCAGTAGAATGAAGGGAAGAGAGAGGATTTGCAGGGAGGATTTATCTGAGGTGTCAGAGCCGCCTTCTTTGACATGTGAGCAGGCACCAAGCCCCGCCCCCCCCAGCATCGCTATGGCGATACTTTCACTGCTAGACTGGGGAGCCCCCCTGATGATGGCGCCACCCCTCAGAACACAGAGGGATCAAAGGGGCGGGCTGACAGCTCCCCGCCCCCAGCATCGCTATGGCGATGCATTCGCTGTCAGACTGGGGAGCCAGCATCGGAGCACACAAATAATGTGTGATGTGCAAATTAAGGCTCTCCACTGAGCTAAGAACACGAAAAAACGGCATGCAGTCGTATAGTTTTGTTTGCCTAAATTTGTTCATTTGCGATTTTTTTTTCATGCGTCTGCATTTGCCTCTATCTCCAGCTGGGGGTCACTTTGGCCTTATTGCTGTAGAGTATACCGCAGAGTTCCAATTACCCAGAAGTCTTCAGTCCACCCCAACCCCTCCCTAAGACCCCAGACTTACTTCATGCGGTGGGGTGATGTCTGTCTGCTCACCCAGCCCCCCAGGACATCGACCACGAGCAGATAATCTAAAATTCTCCTGTATTCTAAGCAGATCAGGGAGCTGAGGGTAAGTACTTTTAAAGGGCAGGAGTGTACGGACTCAGTAACAGTGATTCTCCTAATGGAAAAAATACACATTTATTACTGTTTTGATTTGTCCTACAAATAAAATAATAAAATAAAGTGCTAGTAAAAAAAATCGTAGATGCAGTTTTCAATTAATTGTATTCTTCGTTTGATTTGTATAAATGTTTGTTTGTATTTTTGTTTTTGGGCGGGGTTGCCTGTACCATACTCTCGTTTTGTTCATCATCCTTTGTTTTGGTCTTTTCTCACATTCCCGGTTTTTCCTGCAAAAACCACTTTCCATCACTTTTTCCTCCAGCTCTGTCAGCAAAACAAAGCGAAAGGAGTTACTTGCGGTACCACCCCGCAGGCTTCCTGGTGACTGACGTTAAAGGCACTGTGATTATCTGATTATCTAACAAAAAAAAAAAATAACGTTGAGAAATTAATAGTGGAACGTCCCTACCAAAGCTGGAAAAGGTGGTGCTTCCCATCACCGCCCACACGTTTAGTTTTGGTGTCGAGCTATTAGAGAAACGGACGATTAAAGGGGACAATAATGGTAAATGAGAGCTGGGAGGGCCTCTGCAAGTCTCACTCCTTCCTTTTTGTGAAATGAATCGGCGTTTCAGGGTAGTTTTTATCCCTTGAATACAAAGCAGCTCGTCTCTAATGAGAATTCATGGAGGAAACGTGATTGAAGTATTGCAGGTAATGTTTCCGTCTAAGCTTTGACATTTTTTTTCCTCATCATGCTCAAATATGGGCTGGATTTTTTTTCTTTCTGGAATGTAACAGAATGTAAATGACAAACCAATTTGCCATCTGGGCTTAGAAAAAGATTCGTTTGTTGAGTGAGTGGGTAATGTTCTTCATTTGAAGGCCTTGTCGCCTTCTGGTCTGTATTAGATGGAGAGCAGGCTGCCCCTCGGTGTGGGACCTTAATGCTCCATGAGTTGAGGTAAGATAAGAAGAGTGTAAGGGGTCAGGGACCAAGCAGCCGCTGTCTCTCCTAGCCTCCCTCACCCTGCTCACGCTGATCGAATGGTCGGTTTTCAGCCTAGTGGGGGCGCTATATCCCAGTCCCAGTTCACACACCAAGTGAAAATGTGTTTTGGAAAACTGTTCCTCTGGGTGTATGATATGTTTTAATGAAATGACATGAGATATCAGCAAATTCTACTGCATGTACAACAGGCAGCCTGACAGCTGCAGGGAGACACACATACACACACACAGACACACACACACACATACACAGACACACACACACATACACAGACACACACATACACAGACACACACACACATACACAGACACACACACACACATACACAGACACACACACATACACAGACACACACATACACACATACACACACGCACACACACATACACAGACACACACACACACATACACAGACACACACATACACACACATACACAGACATACACAGACACACACACACATACACACACACACAGACACACAGACACACACACACATACACACACACACATACACACACACACAGACACACACACACACACATACACACACACACACACACACACACACACACATACACATGCACAC
>JAODJU010000130.1:21224563-21242063 GCA_026776725.1 Gnathonemus echidnorhynchus | reverse complement strand
GATCACATGTTTACTATCCTCAGTTTGTGTGCACATTTTTGGGTGCATTTGTACTATTGTGGTTTAGGTGGACCCAGAACATTATTTGGATTTTGAAGTATCTTAGCCAACGAAAAAATAATAATTTATACATTAAAAAAAAAACTTATCACGTACAAGCCATTATTCCGTTTATCTTTTCATGTACCTTGAAAATGTCCCCCACTGAACATATGGTAAATGTGTCTGTGTACAGAATGTGTCGTTGTTCAACAGGGATCAACAGCAGATTGCTTTTTTTTTTTCGTTATACAGCTGTGGAAAAAATTAAGAGACCACAGGACAATTTTTTGTTTCACTCATTTCTCAATTTATGGGTGTGAGTCTATATTTGCAACTGCACCCTGGTTCTTCTCTGTTCCTCATTGATGAAGGGCTTCTTCCTTGCTTTATGCGATCACACACTGTGTACGTATATCTGTCGTGCGTTCTTCGTGATGGCATAACGAAACTGGCAAGGCGTTACGTCACGTTTCATAGGGCTGTGGGTGAACAGGCAAATGTAAAAGCTAAAACTGCAGTGAAGTCTGCTTTCACTAACATAACCGTCCGGCCGACTGCACTCACAATGCTAATGAAGCTGCTTTTGTCAATCGAAAGTCGTTTCATTCTACTAATGCGTAAGTCATCTCTGATGCCAACGTGGCGTTGATGAATATAGCAGCTCGATGGCCTGGGTCAGAATTCATTCGTTTTGAATCTCTTATTTTGGATACAGTGTGTTCTGTAGAGCTGAGACAATTGTCTGCAGTGGCAATGTGCTATCATACAACACAGCTTCTCTTGTTTGTGATAGCTACGCTTGGACCCTAAATACAACATTCTGTCATGCCTCTACCTCACACTGATCAAAATTCCTCTTCTCCCTTCTTTTTATTTACAGTACCCATCATCAGATTTTGCAGTCAGAAATGCGTCATTGCATGAGCATGCGGTTCATTTCCATTGACCTTTTATGGTTATTTGTGGGCAGGACCTCAGAATCATGCATGTATGCACATTTAATTGCAATTACACAATTAGAATTTAGTGATCAGTGTTGACACACTGTAGCACTCAGTGCACAACAATGAAATGTGTCCTCTGCATTTAACCCATATGTGACTTTCGTGACATAGCAGGGGGCAGCTAATTCAGCGCCCGGGGAGCAGTGCTTGGGGGGGGTACCTTGCTCAGGGTACCTCAGTGGTGCCTTGTTGGTCGGGGAACCAGCAATCTTTCAATTACAATTGCGCTTCCCTAACCATTAAGCCACCACTGCCCACAATAAGATAGTTAGTTTTGATTTATCAGAGGGAAAATAATGTGCGCATATATGCCAGGCCGCTGGACAGCATAGTCACATGTCCGTAGTATCATGTGATCTCAGTGACTTGTTCCTCAGCTGATGATGTGCCAGATGTTCCATCAAACACAGGTTTCCCAGACCTCTTCTTCAGTGTCCTCCATTCCTCCGTAAATTTACTATATTTCAGTTCCATCACGTGAAATTCATCTAATTATGTACCTGAAGATTAAATGAATAGTTCAGCACAGACACATAGCAGAGCTGAGTCAGGTCATGAAGAATCTTTGCTCTGTGCAGACCTGATAAAATGTGTGCATTTGACATTTTTGGGGGTTAAGCGAGACAGTCGTTACCTTTAGGTGCATGGTTTTGAAAGTGAAGTTGATTGACTTGGGGTCTAGACCAGGGGCCTGTACTGCGAAGCGGGGTTACTGGCTTATCGGGGTAACTTGTCGGATTTAAGGTAGTCTGGGCAAAATGAAAATAAGCGAATATGAAGTCCAATTAAACTGTGGTACCTTAAATTTGACAAGTAACCCCGCTTCGTAGTACAGGGCCCTGGAGTGGGCAGTTTTGCCCAGAAAGGGCCGTTGTGCATGTGGGTTTTCTCGGCAGCTCCCTAATTAGATTATTAATTAGAGGAGTGATTGGCTGAAGAGTCGTTACACCAGAGTTTGAACAGCTGATCTAGATACACACTGAACCCTTTGTGGATAAGCTTGGCCACACCTGGCCTAGACATTAGACAATCACTAAAGCTAATCTGGGTTTTAGCTGAAAGGGTAGGGGCAGGTTCCACTTCTAATAAAATGGTGGGGGGGGGGGGGGGTGTTGGGCTACACCAAAATCCATTTGAAGGAGAGCAAGCGTTTCTGTTGTGTTTTATTTCCGCTTGTTACAAAATGGTCTTTGTCACACCTGCCCCCGACTGACTAATCAGGTAAGTGAGCTCTGCTCTGGGCTGGTTGGCAATTAAAGGCCAACCTTATATAAGCAGAGCAGTAAACAGTCCTCACTGCTCAGTCATCTTCGTTGCTCTTTGAGCATAGGTCTCAGTCGGGTCTCAATCAGCGGTTTGTTTTATGGGGGCTAGATGGAGTAGATTTGTTTTCTTTGTGCTTGTCAGCAGGTAGTGGACTGGCGGGGGTCATTGTTCTTGTTGACCAGCATCTTGCTTTGGACTTCTGTGGCTTGTACTACGAACCGGGGTTACTGCCTTATCGGGGTAACTTGTCGGATTTAATGTACCACAGTTTAAATGGATTAAATATTTGCTCACTTACATTTTGCCCAGACTACCTTAAATCCGACAAGTTACCCCGATAAGCCAGTAACCCCGCTTCGTAGTACAGGCCACTGTTCTGGGTTTTTCAGTCCTCTGAGTTTGAGTCTGACCTTCTGTTTTACCTCGTCCTGGAAGTCGTCCATCTAGTCGGCGGCCCAAGTGCTTCTGGTTCCTTGTTTTCAGGGGCCAGGGGGCCTACTGTGATAGATGGATGGTCGGTCCAGGTTGAGGTTCTGCAACACAACTTGTTTTATAAAGGCTAATCCATGTTAACCTTTTGAGCTCTGAGATGGAGTCATGACAGTTCTGAGAAGGTTATTTATATATATATTTCTCCATACTGTAGTGGTGGGGGGGGGGGCTCTCCTTCACTCACATGTCATTGATTGCTGTATGGATTATTTGAACCGTTTTGCTAAATGTCTCACTCCCTTGCTGCTCGTCTCCCACTGCCGTCTCGAGCCTGAACCCCCCTGTTATGCATATTTTCCCTGCCCCTGTAGGAAGCGCAGCCCCTTGTCAAGGAAACGCTAATTGTGTCACTCACTATCTCAACATTTTACCAAGGTGTTGGCAATGACTTCTCTGGGAAAGCCATATGTTAGTACCAGGTCACTGTCAATGACATTACGGATTTGTCAGAATGGTTCCGGGCAGGATGGTGGAGGGAATCATGTGACATGGGATGGGAGGATGGAATGGCGACTTTATTTTGGGAATGAGGATGCACTTAATGAAAATAGAAGGGATGAATGAAAATGCAAAACAGCTGTTAGCTGGGGGAGCTTGCAGGACTGGGGGAGAACATACACTCCTGACACACACACACTCGCAATGTTTGTGGTCATATCTTTGCGGGGACTGTCCATTAATTTCTATGGAAAAAAATCCTTATTCAACAATAACAACTGTAACCCCTACCCAGCCCAAACCTTAACCATAAGTAACAAATCAAAATACATGTTTGGCATTTTTCGTTTTTTGATTGCAGTCACATTTTTTTTTTTTATCACATTGTAGGGATATTTGGTCCCCACAATGTAATATGTACATTACCACCCACACAGAAAAGGGATCTGGGTACCCAGCCCTGAAGATGTGATGTAACACTGCTACCCACTGAGCCAACATGCCACTTAACATTGTAGCTATTTAAAACTTTTTTTTTTTTTAATATCCTGAGCACTTAGTGGGAAATGTTAGCGCATTCAGGGCACTGTTCGGCGTACGTGCGGAAAATACAGAGAGTGTCCGTGTTGCATAAAACAGCACATTCGTTTATGGAGCTGCAAGAACGCTGAACTACAGAATCGTGATTTAACAGCTCTGAAGGGTCACTAACCTGATTTTGGGCAGGAGAATATGAACGAGAGAAGCGAATTGGCAAGTGGGAGGTTTTTACCAAGTATTTTAAAATGTTACTGAGTACAGACATGGTCCACATTCAGGCCGTACACTGTAAACATTTCATGCACATAGTGCAGTCTTACCAGAAGACTTACCAGAACTTCTTGGTATTATTGGTGTTCTGGATCACAGCTGTCGATGTGGGAGGGATTTTCGGTCACAGGAAAGAGTCCACGGTGTCACATGCAGTGTAATAAATCTACTGGGGAGAAGGAAGTCCAGTGGCGTGAGTCACTGCTTGTGCTCTTCGTCACAGGATCTGCAGCCCTGGCCTCAGTCGGGACCAGACGGCTTACGGTATCTGCCTGAAGACGCTGTAGGACCCTTAGGCAAAGGCACGTATCCTGAACTGGTTTGGCAGAAACACAGCTGTAGAAATTTCAAGCTGCCTTAGATAAACAGCATCAATAAATAGTAAAAACCGCTATGCGGTGGCCTGCTGGCGGTATGGGTTTAGGGTTTTATGCCTTGGCGTTGGAGCCAGAGGGTGGAAAACCGGTGGGTTTTTTACAAAATATTTCAACCCATGGTTTGTATTAGCTTAAATACAAGAGCATCCATTATGAGTGTTTTCCAAAGTGCCTTTTTTCCTGTGGGAACCAAAGTGTTGGCCCTGGATGGTTGGTCCCTGGAAATTACAGTTTGTTTTCCTTTGCAAATGTTGATGGAACGTTTTTTTTTTTTTTTTCCACTGACGTATAGTGCAGTGTAATAATGGTGTGATCTCAGGGTAGTTTTGAGTCTTGAGCCCTTATTTGAGTTACATGTGCTGAGGACTGTCTGAGAGGTGGGACTGCAGCCTAATGCCCGTAGGGTTGTATGTTCAATTCCCAGACCAGGCCCTGTGCGTGCTGAGTGTGTATGTTCTGCCCATGCTTCTGTGGAGTTCCCCTGGGTGATCCTGTAACGTCCTCATAGGCAAACTGACTAACTGTCTCTGAATGGTCCATAGAGTATGTGCCCTGTGACGGCCTATTCAAGGGCTCCGCCTCCCGGCCAGTGCGGCTTTGGGAGGGCTCCACTCTCACTGCCACCAGTAGGGGGCGAAGCGCGTCTTTACGGAACACGGCTGGGTGGAGTATGGTCAGCAGTATTAATCTGCTTGCAAATTTAATAAACCACTCTGCAGGATGAGTGTGGAACCATGCCATATGAAGTCATGAGTTTATTCAATATATAACACATGTTTGTGAAACATTTGCGGGTGTTCGTTCCAATTAGGCACCGGGCTGGGTACAAAGAAGCAAAATGATGTGGCCAGTACTTATAACATTGTTTACTCTGGAGTGTCTGTTAAAACAGGTGCTTTGGCTGAACAACTGAACAACCAAGAGTCATCGGGCAGCGAGCGATACACAGAAAAGTGCCACGTTAGATGGTGACCAAAGCATCCTGCTCATGTAGGACATGGGGACCGTCATTAACAGGAACTTATGCCGCGACATGCAGGTGTGAAGTCAAATCACTGTCCAGAGTGTCGGCCCTGTCAGCTCAGGAACAAACTCCTCTCACACGAACTGAGTGGCGGCAGCCAGGAGCTAAACTTAAACGTTTTTGGTTGGGGGGCAAGGAAAGAGGCCGCTTTTGTGCGATTGGTGATTTGGTGATAACATATATATAAAATTCCCATTCCCTTTGAAGGTCATTTGATGTCATCCTACGATTCATGAGAAACTGTGGGATAAGTTAAGAGTCATCTCTGGCATTAGAAAGTCGCTTCTGCCCTCTGCCTGTCTGATTTCTGGTTGTTCCCAGTGTCTCCTGCTTCACCTTGTTCATGTGTATTGCTGCCTTAGAAATTTTTAACCTGGAAGCAACCTGCTGCTCAGCATAGCCTCCAGCCAGCAGAACCAGGAATAAACCAGGATTTAAATATGCAGATTTGTTTAAAAATATAGAGTGGTTTCTTATTTTTTTCTGCGGCTGTATAATTTATATCAAACTGGAATAGTCCAAATCTCAGTAAAGTTACCCGCATTATTAAACTACTTACATTCCAGCAGAATACCCCTAGATAACACAAATCCCTGTTGAAGTGCCCACATCCCATAATTACCCAACTCCTAATATGTAACTCGAATCCCAGTGTAATGACCTGCATCCCAGCAGAATTAACTGCACCCATCCTTCTCTCTGATTGGCAGGTTTAAATCGCCACATAAACACAGTGTGTGTTATAAAACCCTGCAGTTTGACAGCCTGACTGACAAAATCATGTTGCCATAGAAACACCAGCATTTTTAAAAATCCTTAATGTTGCCCCCTATGGTAATTTTTGGGAGACAGTAGCACATCTCCCTCATAGAAACCTCCATTCCTGTGGAGTGATTTATTTTACCTTGGTCTACATAGTTTAAATTAGAATACATTGTAATTACCTGGTTGGAAAAAATGTAAGAGCAGACATATCTGGATGTATATAAAATACCGTTCCTGCGTATGTGTATGTCTCACAACAATCTAATTACGTGTATATCTCTAGAAGTAAATATCTCCCAAATCCTTATGTCATAAATACTAACTGACTAACAGGTTGTGACAATCACATATCACAATTTAACAATAGAAATGCCTCTATACACTTAATATGTGGATAATACTTTGGTTGCCGCTGTCACAGAGTGCAGATCCATGTGGATATTAGCGTATGACATGATATTATGTGATGTATATGAGGAGGGGCTCCACTGACCTACTCAGCCTCTCCAGAGCAGCTTATCTCATTCATCATACTCTGTAAACCAATACCCTACTGGCATTACGCATGTAGCAGTGCCCCCCGTCCGGCCTTTACAATCTGGGGGCTAGTGAGGCTTAGGTCTTTAGGCGTTTATAGTAAAGCCCCAAATCTTTTTTTTTAGCCGTGTTTTGTTTCATTATTAAACACCAAATCCAGAGCCGTGTTGGACACGAAAGTAATCTAGACTGACCCAAGTGCGTTTTCTAAGTGTAAAAAAACAGTAAATGTATCATGTGAATCAGTCTGATGCAGTTTGATGCAGGTAACATAAATCACGAACCCCCTCCCCCCCAGATGAAACAATACATAAATTAAAATGATAAGTCCCTCGGAGAGTAAGGTGTTATCATCTCACACCACTGGGCCGTTTGTGGTTTTGCAGACTCGTTCGTTAATGATCTGGCCTGACAATCCATCTCTTTGCTTGTCCTCATCCTCCTTTCGAGGAAAAAAATAACGAAGGCAGTGGACAGGGGTTCGACCCCCCCGGAGCCGCCTCCTGGGACACACCGCCTCCCTCTCAGGTATTAATAAGCATCCATACTCACACATCGGTCCACGTTTCTGCTACCTTTCAGCCGCTTGCCAGTCTGGGGGTCCCCGAGGACCAGTTTGTAAAACGCTGGTGTAAAGGCATTTGGGACTAAGGGAGATGGTTCATGATGAAGCCACTTCTTCAAACAGCATCGTGCCTGGGCCCAAATCCAAGGGCTTCTCTGTCCTGGAAAAGAAGAAAGTGAGAAGAATAAAAAGGGGAAACTAAAGCAAATGAAACTCAGACAAATGAAAAGGGCCCAGACTGCAGGTAATTATAGCTCCCACACAACCTGCGGCTAAACTGGGTTTTATTCCATCCTACATCGTACTGGAGCTCCTGATCGTTTTTTGTTATTTTTTTTCTCGTGATACGTGAAACTCAACAATGCTGCTTTTTCGCATTTTAATTGGAGGTCTAAGCCTTGATATCGAGGCGACACGTTTAGCGAGATCCATCGTCTGTCATTTTGTTATGCAGCTACAATATTTGGCATTTAATCTTAATTCTTCATAATGTGTCCCTGGAGTGGAATTTAGAGGTTCATACCACGAGTCGCGCGGTCGCACTTTAGTCGCCCGTGAGGGAGATGGGAAATCATATTGTATGGTGATGAGCTGCAACGCTGAGCAGAGGCTCCTGCAGCTGGACAGGTTGATCTGATAAGGCTCACAAAATAGAATTAATTTGTGCTAACCTAATGCTTTTATGCTCCTGGTTCCTGGGAGGTGCCTCATTCGTACCATGAGGCTCACCTGTGGTGCCCAGGTCCAAAGCTGACATTATAAATTGTGCTCCCTGTAGCTCAAGAAGTAGATTACTACGTCAACAACACAAAGGTTGTGGGTGCCCATGGAGCACAAATAAACTGTAACCCTTCCCTCTACTGTGAGTCAAATAAATGTAAATTGTGAGACACCACTCATTTTTGGTGGACTGTGCATCGCTGATGTTTATATGTTGGGCCAAAAAAAATGTGTAAGGTTCTGGATGGGAGCGTGACTCTGGGGCCCTGTGATCTTTGACCTGGAGATTCATGGACTGAGATGTATACAGGGTTGCCAACTTTGGTCTCTCAATATGAGACAAGTCTGCACACGCTTTCGCATGTATGTAAGAGTTTTATTACCTTGTAAATAGTCCGTAGGGTTTGCAAACTATCCCCAACACTTTTGATGTAGCTAATTTTAGGTTTATAATGGAATAATATAGATCTGCTGTATGAGAGTCTGAAAGCGTGAATGTCATGCTAGATACATGAGCCCTGGTCCAGCTGTGAAGAAACACCTCACCCATGTTTCAGTCCTAGTGAAAGAGATATGAATTCAATGTTCCCTCTGTCCAGATATGACCTCCATAAAGGTTACATAACCACCCATGTGAGCAGAGGTGGGTAGTTCAGGTATAGAAAGTAAAAATCCATACTAACTACTATGTGACTGTGACTCTTTATACTCAACTGGTTGGTTGAAACAAAATCTTGGTCTGGATTTTTACTTTCTGGACCTGGACTATCCACCTCTGAAGGTGGGATTAGCTGCCACATTCCACCCAGGATTATAGTGTCTTGGTCTGGGAAGTTTGATTGAGGATGAGAGCACTCCTGTACGCACTTTTAAATGTGCAAGGGGAGTTTTAGTGTTTGGGGTGCAGAATGGCAGGCGGGGGGGGGGCGTGAGGTTGCTGGGGGGTCGGATGCTCTGACACTGTACTGGATCATTCTGGAAGGTGTCTTTTGTGTACCCATGACTCTTGGCAGCAGGCTTCATAACTGCACTTGGGTTAGAGGAGAACCATTTGACCTGGGATCTTCATCGTTTACATGACAATTGATCACCTGCACTGTGACCACAGGCAGTGCCTTGATGACATCCATCTGGCCTTGACAAATTAGATCTTTATGCTTGTCATAGGGTCTGCCTCACAGATTCGGGGAGAAGCGTGCTAAAGGAGATCAGGGACGGCTCCCCCAGATGAAGAGCGTTCTTGGGTTTTGGTCAGCTGTGTTTGTGTGAACTTGGATGCTTTTATGTCAATCTTCTCAGAAAGCTGTTTGCCTTTGTTAAAGGGACATCATCCATGCCTTTCTTAAAGCAGCATCGATCTTGTTCAATATCCATACCTCAAGGAAGAAAACCCCTTTGTTTACTTGGATCATGCTGTCCGGCAGCGTCTGCAGGAACTCTGGCACACAGGCTGTCACTGGTGGCATGTCATATATTCTCTGTCTCTCCTTGCTGAGACTGGCATCCCACCCAGCGTGTTCCCTGCCTCATGCTGTGTACTTCCTGTGTCCCCACTGAGATCCCTCAAGTCATGACATTGTGACTCCAGGCTCCTGGAACCAATGCTAGAGGAAATATTTCTGTGATATGTTTATATTTTTTTTCTTTGTGAGGTGAACTTGAGTGTAAATTATTATTATTATTATTATTATTATTATTATTATTATTATTATTATTATTCAGCTTTGGGCAGAAGATAAGAGTTTAAGTTAACACTTTACTTAAGGCCACATTTTTAGTCATTTATAAACACATTCATGACAAATAATAATACATTTAGAAAACATTATAAACATGGTTATCATTTGGATATTTATCAAAAAGCATAACACATTATAGCCATGTGTATTATGCATTATGTATGCTTTATGAAGCTTTCATCTATAATGCACTATGGATTTATAATGCATTTTAATGGTCAGTATAAGAATTAAGGATCCTTTGTCCTGTAGTATAAAGGTATCTATAGTGCATTATAGATGAGAGCTTCATGAGGCAGTAAATGCATAATAAACATGGCTATAATGTGTTATGCCTTTTCATAACTATATATAGCCTTATTAATAATGATTTATTAATGTATTATGAATGTTTATAAATGACTAAAATGGCCTTAAGTAAAGTGTTGCTAAATTTACACTAAATTAAAACAGGTTCAAAGGCAAATGTTGCAGTTTACCACTATACTGACTATTCAATGTGTGCAATATACTTATACAGAGCAAAATCAGCTGGTTTTTATCAGAGTGCACTGTGCTGAATTGACACTCTGTTTTGCTTAGTAGCGAGGTTTTCATTAGCTGTTCTGAGATCTGGGTTTTTACCACATTTCTGTATTTTGCCCCAGATGAATGAGATCTTTCCTTTTTCCTGCCGTCCGTCACTCTTGCTGATGTAAAGATATGGGGCTTAATTTCTTGTACACCAGGTCGAATAATCAGTCATGCATTTCATGGAGAGGATTCTGGGTAGTTGGAAATGGCAGCGACCGCCACTTTGTAACAGAAACCACATTGTTGCTGACAGGAGGCTTTTGATTGTATATATGTCGCTCCTATGTTGTGAGAGACAGCACAGGATGGATGGTGTGGGAAATATTGGCTGTGCCCTCGTTCCTGAATCTGGCATCAAACACAATTTCTGAGTACTTCTGAGTATTTCTGTGGACCCCAATGGGGAGGGGTTGGTATTCAAAGTGTGTCTCCATAAAATGGGGTAGCCAATTTGAACCCGAAGGGAGGAAAGTTCCTCCAGCTTGGATTTATTATGTAAAAATAACATTTTGTGATGAAATATACATCAAAACAGCTGTCTGTCACTTTAAAAACTTTACAGCTTTCAGGATCTGGTTCATTAAAAAATATATACAGAATAAGGCTGAGTTTTTTCCTGATTGGGGAATTTCACCCTTTTTTCTCTTTTTTCCTGTTCCATGTGGAATAAAAATGGGTCTTTGAAAGCAGTTCCGAAGTGATTTGAACTTGCCGACCACATTCTTCTTACTGCTCATTATTCCATGCAATGCTCACGGAAAGCAATTGATATTTAGCGCCCATAATTACAGGGAAGTGGTCAAGTTAATTGTTTCCGTCCTCTGCCCTTTCTGTGCAATTCTCTAGCAGGAAACCTCACAGTGGTGCTTTGCATTCTCCAAGCAGGACCTGCAGGGCTTCTGCTCACTCTATAGACGGAGATTTTTACGTTAAAAATCATCATTTTTTTCATGTTAGTTAGCACGAATACGCAATAGGTAAACCAGACCTTCACGTGGACGACACTGGGTTTGACTGTGTCTAGGCGCACTGTAAAATGGACCAGGGAAGTTCTCAGATTGTTTGCAAGGGAAGGCAGTGATGTTCAGTCTGTATTTTTTGCCATTATAAGTCAGATAGTCGAACTGAAACACAAAACTCGGATCACAGACTATCATTGGAAACATTTTGGATTCTAGACGGCGCAGGATATTGATCACTCAGGAACCTTTTGTTGTCGAATGGAACAAACCATAAAATGCCCTTTGATTATTTGTTCAACATCAGCAGCAACAAAAACAGCAACAAAAACAGCGCTGTCTGCAATAACAGTGCCAGGAATTAATAGCCCCATTTTTCTATGAACATACCATTTACAGTCTGTGAGGAAATCTCTAATAATTTATACGAAAATGCCTGATATCTGGAGCGTCTCCCAGAGGTGGTGGTGGTGGTGGGTGTTTATGCTGGCATTATAATCCCTCTGTCTTTATGTTAACCTTTCCGTCTCTACTGGGCTCCTGAGGAGAGGTACGGAGGTGAACCGATTTAATAGGGATTTATCAGGAGCTCTGAAAGGAGCTGGGGAGGGGGGGGGGGGTCTGTCTGTGTGGGGCGGCCCCCACCATCAGCACACCCGCAGTTTGAACCAGATCTTCATTTGCAGCGTGCTGCCATTATGCAGTAAGTGATAACGTTTCCTTTTGAGGCAAGACGTAGAATATGGCAGAGAACAGAGCAGCTGAGCCACACAGATTGGCGATTGTAGTTAAAAAAAAAATAAAAAATTAAATCACGTGTTTCCACCCTGTGGTGATAAGTGTGACTGCTACAGTATGAAGCCGTCCGCAGGCTCAGCTGGTGATGCCTGGACAGAACAGACGGGACCATACGCATGCAATGCAGACATCCCAGAGCGGTCAATCAGGGCTATGTGAGCTTGCAATGAAGCTGAAGATGTTTGATGTATTATTAAAGGCACGGTACACACTTTTTTTGAGTGTACCCACATGAGCCCCTACGGCAGACACTGCCCGTCAGGCATGACCTGGAGGGGGGAGCATTCCCCTGAAACAGAGCTTTACTTACCAAAACCAAATCATTAATATTAACAGCTCGTGACCCAGTCAGATCCCAGGAGAACAGCTACTTATGACGTCTTCATCAAGACAGAGCACTCGTCTGAATCGCTTTAAGTATTACCCTCCGTGCGGCTATCAGCTGTGTGAGTTACTATGCTACCTGTAAATACAGGTCATAAGATCCTTGGACTCTTCCATTCATCTAAGCGACTGGACCTTCCCTTGAAAAACTGCAATAAACTGCTTTATTAATGTTGACTACAGGTCACTACTGAAACATCTTTGGTTTACTTTACCTATGAACTGCATGACGCCATTGAGAATCACTTTGAAATGGCATGATAAAAATAAAGCTGTCTGTGTATGAATAACAGTCTGGGCCATTTCCCTCTCTTTTTTCATTGTGAACCTTATAAAAATGTAAATTTGCAAACAGCAGGTCCGATACCAGTAACCTGCCAGCACTGGATCGAAGTGGCACAGCACTGGTCCCACCTTCCATAACACTGATGTGGTTCCCTCCATCAAAGCCAGATATGCTCTGCTGAAGGGATGTTTTTATTAGCCGAAGCTACACACCTATATCTTCCCTTCCTATTCAGTTTTTAGTGAAGATCATGACCCAGTTAGCAGGGTAACGTCATGGAAAACCATCCCTCCCTGGACAAGCTGCCTTGTTATGTGCTGGAATTCAAGTCTATGTTATCTTTGAAGAACACTGGCAGATGAAAATCTATATATGGATCGGATACAGTAAAACGTGGTGCCTGTTTAATAGCATCTTGCCATAGGTCCTCTTCTATCTCTTTGGCGCTGTACCTTCCAAGCACCCCCTCCAGCTGCTGTCAGCCTGATCCTCAGCTCGAAGTACCAACCTCAGCGCCGTGATCCTGCAGTGCCACCCACCCCTCTATCCTTACAGTCTCCTCCTCAGCCCCACTCCACCCCAACACCAGCTTCACATTCTGCTCACACCGCTAATGGCTCCGCCCACACCCTCACCTCTGGCTGCAGTATAATCTGAAGCTCCGCCCATAAAGATATTCCCAGCTCCATGCTCACAATTACACTCGGACCGCTCCCAGCAAGCCCCCGGACCTCCATTTAAACCCTGCCATCCGGATCCCAGCTCACCACTCTGCTGCCTCACAGGAAATTCCAATCATGCACGACGGCTGTGGAAAGACACAATGCAGCACAACTGCGCAGTTATAATGACTGCAGCTCCGAGATGCATGACTCACGCCCACATTACTCAGTTAAAGGCTTTTTTTTGCATCAAGTGATTCTCTCCACTGAACACTCATGCTTTGATTTCGACCGACGAGAGCAGAGTGAAGTAACTTTAAGCATCTTGGCCCTTCATGTGAAGTGCGACTGATGTAATCGGTGTAATTGTATGTCTGAATCCCAGGTAATAAAAGGAGCTCCACCAGATCAATGTAAAAGGGTGCTTGATTAGCCTGCTAGCACTGCCCATCAGAGGAAAGGGTGGCAGCACGAAAAGAAGTGAATTTAACGGTTCAGTGTCACATCCTTCTAAGACATTGCTTCGAAAACGTCAGTGAATGTTCAGGGGAAAATTCTGAGGCTCCAGGGTATGTGACTGTGTCACTGATTGACAGAGATGTACGCCATTGTCTCTGGTAAAGACATTTCTCTGCTTTCCCCTCAGGTCCAATGCTTCCTCACAGAAATGGGTCATCAGTCTCAATTGAGAGACCCTTGTCCCTTTCGTATATTTTTTATTTGCTCCAGTGAAGTTCTTGTCTAAAGCAACTTACTGTGTTGACAAATTTACACCGAGGAATACTTTACTGGGGTGATTCCAAATAGGTATCCTCTCAAAGGTACAATGGAAGAGGGCATTATGGGACACATTCAGGTTAGGATAAGATGTGGGTCACAGTAGAATGGCATCCAATGACACATAAGGTCAGATGTTCTCTCAAAAGAAACCTGGTAAACCTGGCATTAAGTAAAAGACCTGATTCCAGGAATGGTAAGGCATCCTTTGCAGAGAGGTATAGTGATTCCCCAAGGGCGAGAGCACATGAATTATAGATGACAATGGGGTGGTATGTTGTTCTGTGGCTTAGGGCTCTGTGTCCACGATCAGAAGATTGTCAGTTCAAATTCCATGGTTGGAAAAGTGATTTCACTGTTGCGCTATTGACCAGTGCCCTGAAGACCAATCCCTCCAGGGTCAACTATGTGACCCTGTCACGTTAGACCAGTGGTCGACCATAAGCCAATGAGAAGCTTGCATAACAAATGGCTCTATGACTTTGACTGTCACCATGACCCTTTCAAGACTTGGAACCCCAACTACAGAGTATTTTCATTGTAAAAAAGGCTGGTGACCCCTGCAAAAGTGTCTGCCAATAAATTGTATTCAGATGTCAATGGGGGGGGGTGTGGGGGGGTTCATTGTACACAAGGGACTTTTGGAGAAAAATTATATGGTTTGTGGACATTTAAGAGTACAGCAACATTACACAACAGAAGGGCAGAATTAGTGCTGTGCAGGGGGTCATATAAGACACTGCAGAATATGGGAAAAACTGTAATTTAGGGGGGCATTTAAAAGTAGGGTCATAGCACGAGACCTTTCTCCTGCAGCCGTCTCCTTGTGGTGGAACGACTTTCAGCAAGGACTGGAGGTCTCAAAGTCAGCTTTGGTCCAATTTCCTTAAGTGGCACCTCCCACTGGCTAGCTGTGGAAAGCACACCCCCTGGACCCCATCGCAGTGCTGATCTAACCGGTGCTATGTTGGTATATGGCTGCTAATTTGAGACACTGCTACAGGGTGACACTTCTAGAAACTTCCATGAGGTCGTAATATTGCGACACTGTCTAAATGACATGTTATTCATCCAATGAAGATAAATAAAATAAAATATGCTGAGACATCCTGGGTGGGGAAAATGGAAGCTAAGTAACAGATGATAAGATGTTTTGTGTTTCTCTTACAGGGTGGAGAGCAGGTATAGATGGTGACTCTTAGGGTGTATTCACACTTGGCCCGGTTGCCTTGTACCATGCCTGAGCACGATTGCCCCCCTCCCCCACTGATCTGCACTCACATTGCGTTTAACGTTCTGGGCCTGAGCACGCTGAGCACGGTAGCGAGCGATCGTACTGTTTTTCCTTTAACCACTTACACTGTTGTCTTCAGGGGAGTTGGGGGGACATGAAGAGCCAGAAGATTCAGGGGCCCCAGCACTTTATAGGGGCCCTTAAATACGCTAAATTATAAATTATATGCTTAAGAAACATTACAATTAACATGGCAGATTCTACTGTATTCTGTATTTCTTTGCATGGAAATTTCTAGCTAACATAATTACTCCAGTATAAACTACATGAGGTCTCCATTCTCATGCTGCGCTGCCCCGAGACAGGTTTCTAACAATGATGAGGTCTGCAGATAATACAAAATAAAATAACAGGAACAATCGTTCTCTGTGAGGACATGGGAGATGCAGTTGGACAGGCTGGACTCCGTGAGGACGTGGGAGATGCAGTTGGACATGCTGGACTCCGTGAGGACGTGGGAGATGCAGTTGGACAGGCTGGACTCCATGAGGACGTGGGAGATGCAGTTGGACAGGCTGGACTCCGTGAGGACGTGGGAGATGCTGTTGGACACTCTGGATGTGTGTAGGATCAGAGGAGGTTATTAATCTCACTTAATAAAGTTCCCAAAGTGTCTAAACTCCAATTTCAGGAGGCCACCAACAGCATTGACCAGCTGTTGCAAGCAGCCTTGAGATATGATGGCTGAGAAGTTGCTACGTTAACTGCCTGGTGCAGTATTGAGTTTCCTGCTGCCTGTTTGAACACAGGCACATGTGCTGATAAATGTTTTACTTAAAATGGGAAAAGAAAATTGCAGCCAGGAAGCACCAGCGGGTTTAATGTTCGAAGTGATGGATTTCCACATATTGCTCTCAACCTCAGTCTCATCTTTTCCTCATTCATCCATCTTCCATATCATTTACCCATCACAGAATCATGGTGGTCTTCTCAAAATATGTTGTGGAAGCCTGGCTCTTTCCACCCAGGTCCATTACAGGTCCGATATACGTCAGCCACAAGTGTGTGTATAGGCATTCCATCTATCTCTAATCATCAGGGTTTCTAATCCGGTCCTTGGGGATTCACAGACAGTCCACACTTCCTCCGAGTGCCGTGTCAGACAGCCCAAATTTTTGCTCCCTCCTAGCTCCCACTGTGAGGCAGCAAAAATTTGGACTGTCTGACAGGGAGCTCGGAGGAAGCAAAGACATGGACCGGATTGGGAAACGCTGATCTAGGGGAAACTAGAACCCAGTAAAATAAGGAAGAAAATTAGCAACTACTGCCGTAATGGTCAGCATGGTACCTCTGAGGGTGGGTGGGGCCTGTGTCCATTCAGGAGATGAAAACATCTCCACTTCATTCCACAGGGAGAGGAATCATTTGCATAAAAGCCTCTTCTGTCCACCCAGCTGGCATGTTTTCACTCTGCACGTGTGCCAAGCTTTTGCTTGAGTGGTCAGAAGCTACCAACCGAGCTGTTGGCCAGGAGTCCCTGCAGGCAGAAACGGGCCGGAAGCGACGGCAGCGTGGACAAAAACAGCACGACAGTCTGAATGCAGTCTGTTCTGCGACTGCCCATTAGCAATAGGGTAAGTGTGTAAGCAGATATGCTAATGAACGTGGCATCATTAAGAAGGTTCAAACAATATTACAATGAAAAGATTCACTACCATGAAGGATTCAGTCTACTAATGCTGCATAGTTCTTTTACGAATTTACTTATAAATTAGATTTAAAATACCTGTTTGTACATTTCTCTGGTTCACTGGAAAAACTTCAAACTGGTAGCAGTGTCCATCATGCAGGGGGGGCCCAAGATGACATTTTGTCAAGGAGCCCAGAATTTCTAGCTACGCCCCTCCCTTCATGGGGGGGGGGGCAATGGGGATACACCCCCGGCAGCAAATTTTAGAGAGCACCCTTTTTGATAGCAGATGATGTAAAATTCACAGCAATTTACCGAGAACCCCCCACCCCCCTGGATTGCCAAATTTGATCAACCC
>JAODJU010000130.1:21204697-21219336 GCA_026776725.1 Gnathonemus echidnorhynchus | reverse complement strand
CTCTGAGCTATTAGTTAAGTTCTCCCCAAATGAGCTTGATGGGCCGAATGGCCCCCTCTCGTTTGTAAATTTCTTATTGTTCTTATATTCTTATATAGCCAATGATATGTTTTAAATTGGTGAGTGTCAGGGGAAGGGGCACTCTGGGGGGCCAATCAGCCTTCAGCTGGAGACAGTGTCCTTGTGGCCCCGCCCCTGTATATGCCCCTGCCTCCCAGCTGCACCATTTGTTGGGTGTCAGGTGGTTGATTTGCATTGAAGGCTAGCACTCTGTAGCGACTACAGGGAAAGAGTCAGCCGTAGATCTTAAGGGACAAAGCCAAGGTGGCACTAATATACAGCTGCCATGTAAGATAATGGTGAGAACGGGCCACCTGTGGCCACCCACTCACTGTGGACAAATGGGACAGTTATGGGAGCAGGACTCTGACAGGAAACTAAAGTGAAGGAAAATTAAAGCTTTCTAAACCCTGTGAAATCTCCCCTCCAGGCTCTTGGAATCAATAAAGGTCTGGAATATTATTTATTAAAAAAAGATAAGCTTAAAACGTGAGCGTGGCTATGCATGCAGCTCTTTTCCCCAAGGGAATAACATGCTCTTGTTTACTTGGCTACTTTACCTTATTTATTGATGGTGTATATCCTGGCATAGTAATTAAGGACTGAAGAAATGCCATATTCCAGATCCGCTGGATTTGCTGTAGACCCAGGAAAAGCAG
The DNA here is from genome assembly GCA_026776725.1 of Gnathonemus echidnorhynchus. NCBI lineage: Eukaryota > Metazoa > Chordata > Actinopteri > Osteoglossiformes > Mormyridae > Gnathonemus > Gnathonemus echidnorhynchus. Next base: position 21,218,617 of record JAODJU010000130.1, on the reverse strand, counting down.
TCATAATATTTCAGTGATTCGTACAGTCTGTCAGTCTGAATGTTCCCATAGCCAGGAGTAGATGCTGTCCTATTTTTTACCTCGTTGCAGCATTTTTTTGTGTTTACATGTACCATGGTTACTATTAAGGGTACAACCCAGTCCACATTGAGGTGACTGTTATTTGTCAAAGTCTGAATGAGAATACTGTGTTTCTTTGTGGATAAATAAAGGCCTTCAGTCAAAAGCCAGCCTGAGGTCACAGAGCGTCTCAAAGATGAAAGTGAAGCCTTAGGACTCGTTGTCAGTCCAGCTTGCATTGACAAAGCATTAATAATGATATCCAGAGGGAAATTTTACAGATAAATGAAAAGACAGGAAAAATAGTCGATTGAATGGGTTTTAGTTCTACTTAACAGTTTACTAAATTGCATTTTTCATTTGAAGAGCAAATTTCCAAAACTCATTCAGTCCACAGTCCACATGTTTTCGAAAAAATGTCTATTACTTAGTGAGTTTTGGAAATTGAATTTGGAAAATTGTGGTTCACAATTTTGGTTCCTAATAGTATAACATATGATGAGGAAGCCTGAATTTAGGTCATTGGTGGTCTCATCTCAAAAAAATGACAAACATGGATTGAGTGTGTTCTGGAAATTTGCTCTTTGATTTGGGTCCCTGCTGCTCTGGGTCTGCGACGGAAATGGCGAGATGTATGACTGGATGTACTTCGTATGGAACAAGAGTCAGGTAAGGGCAACTTTGAATCCTCGCTTTTCCTTGGAATGTCTTCTGTGGGACAAGAGAGGAAACCACACTGTAACAGGAACAGGCTGTCATGAAGAAGTAGAGAACATACGTGCAGCAGGAGCTGAGGTGGCTCCGGAGCTGCAAAATGACAGCTTGACCTATCGGGCTGCTGCACCACCCACCACACAACATGTAACCTACTTCCACAGCACGGCTAGATATTTTGAGGACATGAGGCCTAGTAATGGGCATCGTCACTGTGTGCCACCTGGAGGCTTATTGAGCAGTCTTATATAAACAGCAGCCTTAAACAGATCTACCCCAGCTTTAGGAAGATTCACTGCGGTTATCAGCAGCCAGCCAGGCAGGGCTCTTCAAGTTCGACGCCTGGGTGAAGCAGCTGATTCTGGGACCGTGTGACAGATTCACTGCCCATGCGGCCCTAAAAAGGCGAAACGCAGTAACGACGCTGACGCTCAATCGGGGAAAATGGGCTGCAGAGTTTTTTGATCGTCTACCGGAGTGTGTAGCAGGTATGTAAATGATGGGTTTTTCTTCAAAACTGAGTATAATTGCAAGGGCGTGACTTTGGGTTGTACATTGGAAGGGTTGAGTTCTCCACCCATTTGTGATTATTTGGGGGGGGGGGTTCTCTGAATGCTTAAGGGTGGGCAAGTCAAGCAAACATAAATAAAAACAAAAGTCAAAAGTCACAAAACATGGTTTTGCATCATATTCATAACCACAGATGCATTTCATTAGAGGGACTCACCCACTGACCCTGTTCCCTCCCCAAAAACACCCAGGACATCCCTACGTCCCACACGTGCCACCATTCTCGGAACAGCATGCTACTGCACTCCATCCAGAGCCAACAGCAGAGAGTGATGCTGTCGACGGGAGAACGTGATGTTTCGCCAGAGCTGATCTGTGTTTCACCCGCCGCTTCCTATACTGAGATAATTATGCTCAGTGTTTTCATTTTGCTCACGCTCGTTAGGGTTAATTAAATCATGCTTTGAGAATAAGGCTCACTTGGACCACAGATATAAATTTCCCTGTATGTACATGTGTTTGTTCATGCAGAGCATGATGGGATATGCAAAAACTAACTAATTAATAAACGCCCTATGTACTATATACTACATGTACAATGATGAGGGGGTAGACCTTCAGTAATCTGTAAGTGTTTCAGAGAAAATCCAGTATTCAGCTGGGAGCACCTATTTGCCAAATGCTATTTTTTCCTTCTTACTCCGACTGTTCACTGAGTTGTTTCTCAAACCGATTCCTGTAGCAAGAAACAAAAGCGAAATGTGAATAAATGAAATGCATGAAAGAAGGAGACTGATGACTGGAGAGCAACGCGGCTGGTATATGGTCAAACTAGGGCTGGTAGAGAGCTCTGTGATGCTAACAGGTCTGTTTGTGGAGGGAGAGAGAGAGAAGATGTCAAGGTGAGTGAAGGTTTAAAGGCTGGACTGACAAAGGAGGCTCTATGTTGAAGTATTTGGATAGTAGGAGGTTTCGAGGACTGATGGTTGAAGTATGGGAGGGGTTTTAGAGAACAGCAGGAGACTGGCAGCTGTTTATTGAAGCTTCTATCAACACCATCGTTAATTCATTTTTGTATACGGTGCAGGTCCACTGGTGTGTATCTCTCACCGTCTAGGTGATGATACCAAAGCCTTTTTTCTGTGGGGGGGGGCAGGGTACTCATTGTATTTTCTCTGTAGGGGTCTCACGGTTGATTAATTTAGCAGCGTATGTCAAGCTGAAATGAGGGCGGTGAAGACCACTAGGGTTGTTAAAGGCAGAAGACAGGGGACCCCCCCCTCCCCCCCCAGTGATGTGTGACCCAGGCAGCGTGATGGGGGCAGCACAGCTGCCGAGAGAAATGATGGTTAATGTGCAGCAGTGGGGATTCGTGATGACCAGTTAGTCCCCCCCCCCAGTTATAACCTTGTGTTGTTATTTTTGTGGGAGTGGAAAGTCTATCGATTGGGATGGCTGGTCAGTTCATAGGTAAAGACAGGCCACATGTAGCGGAGTTGAGTCTCCTGTCAGATACCTCCACACCCCCTATTAAAGGTGGTGTTCCTTCACAGACAAGCAGGCTAATGACATGCAGTTGCCTTTACAATGTTCCCCTGGGTTCCAAATTAGGCCAAGTTGGATCTATATAATGTCACCTGTCAGCCGCTGGGTTAAACCCATGGGAATTAAACAGCGCTACGCTTGTATTTTCCTGCAATGTTTGTGATGCTTAAAAACCCAGTTTTATTTTTGCCAGAGTATGTTAACATGGAAATTAACCACAGGCATTGTTCAAAAGACTGCATTTTAAATACATTCCAAACATCAAAATGTGAATTTAAGAAAATACTGGAAGGACCTCCGAAAAATTTTGATTGAAGAAATTTTGTTGAAATATGATCTGCTTGCAACAGGGGGTGGAGTCGCATGGGCCTTTTTGCCAGAGGGGGCGGAGTCACAGGGCCTTTTTGCCAGATGGGGCGGAGACACAGGGCCTTTTTGCCAGAGGGGGTGGAGTCACAGGGCCTTTTTGCCAGAGGGGGCGGAGTCGCATGGGCCTTTTGCCAGAAGGGGTGGAGTCACAGGGCCTTTTTGCCATAGGGGGTGGAGTTACAGGGCCCATTTGGAAGAGGGGGTGTAATCACAGGTGCCTAATTGGCAGAGGGGGTGGAATGTCTGGGGCCTGTTTAGCTATGTGGGCAGAGTCACGGGATGTTTTTTTTCCATAGGGGGTGGAGTCACAGGTGCCTTATTGGCTGAGGGGGTGGAGTCACAGGTGCCTGATTGGCTGAGGGGGTGGAGTCACAGGTGCCTTATTGGCAGTGTGAGTGGGTGGTGGGGAGCAGAGTCTCATTGTGGTTGTGCTGCTCCAAGGAGTCAGGAGTCAGCCTGTCTTTGGTTACATTAGTTTTTTTGTAAGTACAAGACTGTAACTGTTCTGGTTATGAGGACAGGAGTAACATGCACCTTGTGCAGCCTGTAATAGAAAAATAGCAGTATTAATAAAAACAATGATGCATAGTCATTATTATTGGTCTTGTTTTTGTAATAAGAGCATATTCATCGGTGGGAGTAAAGCAGGGATTTATTCAGAGGCAAACTCGACCACACCTGTAACACTGATGCATAATTAAAGGCACATTCTGATCCAAGGTGATGTCATCACTGTGAGTTGGGTCACCTGGCACTGGTCCTGGAGGTGACCTCACCATTGGGGGGGCAAGCCAAGTTGATTTGATCAGCGGGGAATAGTCAGTTGATGCAGGAGTTTTAAGTGATTGGATGGAGTAGGCACTGCACTGCACTGCACTGCAAATGTGCTGTGGCTTCGGCCAGGGAGGTAATGTATCATTTCCCAGTGTTGTGCTCTTGATGATTCGCACAGTAGGAAATGTCTGTCTGCATAGCAAATAGCTCATACTTTGAAGGTGTTCTTTAACAACATGAAACTCACAAATGAGTTCTACTTCCTGCCACCCGGAATTCAGCTTCCTGTCTGGTCAAGTCGGAGAGAAGCCCCACTGCTCTGTGCCCCAATTTCACCTAAGAATTACCTGCACTACTGAGACATATTACCAAACTTGTAGGGGGCACCTGGTTTGCCTGCCTGTCACTGCAGCTCTGCCTGCTTTAGCAGAGTTACTGTCCCGGCATGGTGTCCCTAACTTTAAAACATTTTATTGGTTTTTTGAGCAGCCCATTCCAGCCTCCCTGGGGAAAACTGAAAGTGAGGCCATAAAACGGATTTATAAACCACCGACTTGGCAGGCAGCATTCTCATGAACCTACTCAACCGAGAGCCATTTTGTTTACTTAGCTTATGTCAATCTAATTTGCACAGATTGCAATACAGAAGCCAGGAAGTGTAACATTTACGTTATAATATAGTGTTACGTTGAAACTATTTGCGTGGTGCAACCAGGTATTTTTTAGTAGCTCGTACACTTGAAGGTTGGGACAATTTTCGTCCACCACAGGCTTCGATCAAACTTACGCTTAGTCGGTCCAACCTACTGCAGGACTACAGTCGTGTTGAAGTAAAGGAAGAGATAATTTGAGTACAGTCAGGGCCAGATCATGGTCTCGTGAAGCCCCTGGGCCTTTTGGAAGCCCCTAGTCACAGGGGGGTGGGGGGGTGGGCATGCCGGAACAGCACACATCCCACATAAAGTGTCTGTATTCTTGCAGCATATACGCTGAAAGGTCTGGGGGGCCTGATGGTTAATTTGCACTGTATATGTCACAGGGCCCTGGGTCGAAGGGTTTAGCTGGCCCTATAAATGTTGCGAATCCTAACCACTAGTGCTCCAAGACCCACAGGATACTGGTCCCAGTGGCCCGGTCCATAATACAGCCATGCGTACAGTTATTCTTTGGGGGCAGAGTGGATACAGTTTCCCCTGCAGAATTATGGACATTTGAATCAGGTCATGTCTCTGTCTTGAGTTCAGGTAACATGTCCTCCTCTGAATCTTTGTGGGATTTTACCCATTGTCAATAGTGTTTAGGTCTAGGAGGTGCTCAGAGCTGCCAATTGTGTGTGTGTGCTTGCATGGAAGAGCCCTGACATACCAAGTAAATGCAGTTTCGTATTCTATTCAAATCCCCTGCCGTGTCTAGTGTAACCTCTGGTACACCAGGAGTAAAGGTTTGGAATTTGATCCTCTGGATGACAGGTCTCGAATACATATCAAAACATACTGCCAACCGGTATGCAAACCAACAATAGCGAACAAACTCGCAGAGATGCTTGAAAAGGAATCTTCATTAGAAAACTGCCTTTCTGAAGACCAAGGAATTCCGGCTCAGCAGAAAAGAAAGAAATCAGCTTTTGCTCCAATAATGTGGAATTATACAGCCTGCCTTTTGCTTTTGAAGAGAAGAGATCATTCCCTCATTAGACAGATCAAGTGAAACTGCTGAAGGAATGCATGCACTACACACCCCTTAAACTCCTCAGAGTGTTTTTGTGTCTATGTACCGCTTTCATAGCAAGAAACAATAACCATACCTGTGCCTGAACCAGGCAAAGACCATTCTGACCCTAAATACTACCTCTAAAAAGTCCAGTTTTTATGTTATGTTAAACCATGGAGAGGATGATTACTGATTGTCTTATTTAGAACCTGGAGTCTAATCAGATTTCCAGGATGGCTTATACAAAGAGGAAGTACTGCACACCATCTCATCAGTTTGGAAACATGTACATATTACCTAGCATGTCTTATTTTAAAAAGAACATACGGTGAAATGACTTATGATACCCCTTGTAAATATGATGCCATATACAATGTCTATACCAATCGTGTTTTATGGACATTGGCCTACTTTTATTTCAGATTTAATCTAATAGACATTTTGGAGCCTGGGTAGGTACTGTAGTGCCCTGCCAGACTAAGATAAAAATCAATATTATTGCAAATGTGATTGAGACTGATATATACTGCAGCCTTTACACAGACATCTGCATCTGCTACAGAAACAGGAATCCAATAGAAAGGAAGCTACAGTTATGATAAATGAGATCCGCAGATGGTCATTTATCAATGGAGAGGTTCCTTCTGTAGGCATGTCTACCTGTTAGACTTCATATATAAATGTGCAGACTCATTGGTGTTAATTTCATACATGAAGAGGTAATGTAAAAATGTTTAGCTCTTACGAAGGTTCTAGCAAAAACGAAACGGTGTAGAGAGTTCAATACTTCAATATGTTTGTACAGAACACTGATTCATTCATAATTGGATTGTGGGAGCCTAGTTTATGACTGAGCCAACAGGTTGCACACAAAGTTATTAGATACAGTGCATCATACGTCATCGTGCCCTGGGGGGCATCTAGAACTTGCCCAGTTCAAAGTTTGCTTACAGAGCGACACGAGTCTTCACTTGAGAATGCACATTTGAAATTAGCCTAGCAATATGCAACCAGGTTAGGACCAGCAGATGCGATTCAGCTTCCTCTGCGGTCTTCTGTTCTCACGGTTTGCACCTTTAGGAGACCAGACTGGGGTGCATTCAATGTTTTGGACTACGGATCAGGCAGAAAACATTGCCTCAAGATACCTAACCTGACTTTGATGGGGGGGAAAAAAGCTTGTTTTGGTACAGTTTGTCTGCTAAGGTTGGCTGGGGACCTCATATTGGCTCTCAGATATTAAGCACATCTTTGAAAGAAGCTTCTTCCATTGTATGACAATATGTCGTTTTTTTGCAAGGCATATCATAATGGCGTTTGTGCAGTCCTGCCGTCTTAAAGGCTCTGCGTTGTCTGTGGTACTTTTCACAAATAGTCCAATGATGGCTGAGTCTAGATTGTAGACTGCCCACTTTAAATGTCTGGTGTTGAACTTGAAGCTGAGGTATCCTTATAATCTTGTTTAATTCGTCTGAATGATGAATTCTGCCCTTTCACATCGGGCTGGGAACCCAAATGAACAACAACTGCTGGAGTCATCTTCTTCACAACCAGGTCACTCATTTTTGCCATAGAAATTGGGTAACACTTTACTTGAAGGGGGACAAATAATGTTGTAGTACATTCTTACTTAATGTATTAATTAGTAATGTACTGATCTCCAGAGGTGGATAGTTCAGGTTCAGAAAGTACAGATCCAGACCAAGATTTTGTTCTAACCAACCAGTTGAGTATTCAACCAGTTGAGGTGGAACAAAATCTTGGTCTGGATTTTTACTTTCAGGACCTGATCTCATGTTCATTCATCATTATTTAGTCGTAATGGTTCATGCATTTGATGCAGTTAAAGATAAAGATAAAGGTGCTTTATTGTCATTGTACAAGTACAATGAGATTTCGTTCGGAGCGCACCAACAGATACACAGTAAAAAATTACAATCAAATCCAAAGAATAAAATATGTACACACACACACACACACACACATATACACACGTGTGTGTCCAGGGTGGGGTGGGTCCTTGATTATTTTCTCAGCTCTGTGGCCTCACCGGGTGTGATGGATTTCTTCCAGTGATGGAAGCTGGGTGCCAGTGATCCGCTGGGCTGACTTGATGATGCGCTACAGAGTCTTCCTGTTCTCCAAGGTGCAGCCAGAGTACCACGCAGTGATGCAGTATGTGATCACTGACTCTATGGTGCACCTGTAGAAGTTCACCAGGAGCTGCTGTGGAAGATGTGCTTTCTTTAGGCTTCACAAGAAGTGGAGCCTCTGGAGTCGCTTTTTTGTTATTGCATTTGTGTTCGTGGTCCATGACAGGTCTCTGCTGACATGAACCCCGAGAAATCGGAAGCTCTGAACCACCTCCACCCTCTCGCCGCTGATGCTGATGGGGTGGTGGTCCATGTGTTTCCGTCTCCTGAAGTCCAGGATCAGCTCTTTTGTCCTTTTGGAGTTCAGGGCGAGGTTGTTGTCTTGGCTCCAGCGCTCCAGGTTCTCGACCTCTTCCCTGTAAGCTGACTCGTTACTGCTCGAGATCAGAGCTATCAGGGTTGTATCGTCTGCAAACTTAATGATGATGTTAGAATCATGGGTGGGTTTGCAGTCGTGTGTGAAGAGGGAGTAGAGGAGGTGGCTGAGCACACAGCCCTGAGGTGCTCCTGTGTTGTGTTGATGGAGGTGAAGGTGTGGTTACCCATGCTGTCTGTGGTCAGTTGGTCAGAAAGTCCAAGACCCAGTTGCACAGGTGTGTGTTTAGTCCAAGGTTGTGCAGTTTGATGGCCAGCTTGGTGGGGGGGATGGTGTTAAAGGCGGAGCTGGATGTCCTGCTGCTCCAGGTGTGATGGGGCAGTGTGGAGGGCCAGTGTAATGGCATCCTCAGCTGACATGTTTGACCTGTAGGCAAACTGATGTTGGTCCAGGGAGGGAGGGATGTTGTTCTTGATGTGTGCTAAGACCAGCCGCTCAAAGCACTTCATAACAATAGAGGTCAGGGCCACTGGATGGTAGTCGTTCGAGGTCCTGACCGCTGCCTGTTTAGGGACGGGGATGATGGTGGCAGATTTGAGGCAGGTGGGGACGGTGGCTTGTTCCAGGGAGATGTTGAACAGGTTGGTGAAGACTGCAGTCAGCTGACCTGCACAGTGTTTCAGGACTCGTCCTGGCCCTGCTGTTCTGTTGGGGTTGATGAGCCTGAGGGCCCTTTTCACCTCATGTGGGTTGAGCACCAGGGTGTTCGGTGGGGCCTCCTGCAAGGCCAGTTTGGTGTGGTCATGGTTGGCGTCTTTGTCAAACCGTGCAAAGAAGTGGTTCAGATCGTCGGGGAGGGATGAGGTCACTGCGTTGGTTGGACATGTGTTGCTGTTTTTTGTAGCCGATAATGGACTTGATTCCCTGCCACATGCACAGAGGGTCGTTGTTGTTGAAGTGCTCCTCGATTACTATATTTATACGATTGTGCTTGAGTAGTAATTGAGTTACTAAGTTACTTGTGCCCTCTCAAGTAAAGTGTTATTGGAAATTGTTAAGGCCAGCTGCTGCACTAATTAATGAAGTAAATATATGCGTGTACAGATCTAGAAGTGGGCTTGAGTGCCTTTAAACACGCATGCTCAATTAAATGGCATCGTTATCTATTACTGTCATTTTTAGTATAAATAATATAATGGGCCAGTGTCATGTTGTAATACCTGTCATGTCGTAATAACACCTGTCATGTCGTTATAACACCTGTCATGTCGTTATAGCTTATTCTGACCTTCATACCTTTTCTGCAAAGCTGCAGTGAATGATCCAGTCAGTGCTGATATTATTAGGATGGCAGGTGAATTATAATTAATTTGGTGTACATTCATCTTTGGCTTGGGCAAGGCTGTTGATGTCCCCAGTCAGGATGTCGTAATCATGAAGTGTAGGTGCGAAGGAAGTGTGAATTGAACAGCTATCACGGGGACAAAGGGGTCGGCTCGATATTTTCCAGCTTTGCACATAAAAATGGGTTTGGCTGGTTTCCAGGTAACAGTTTGCCTGACCTCTCCCGTGTGAGTCTAAAACGACAGGTGATTCAGGAATGGGCTTTCAAAGCCGGCAACTTCGAAACAACTGAAAAAGACTCGCATGCGCTTCAGTCTGCAGGAATCGCTGGAGGGGAGACCGATTTCCAGCCTTGGAGAAAATGAGAGGCAGAGCAAAGCTGGCTGTGGTGGGCGGCACGGGACTCATTAGTTTCTGACAGATTTGACAGCACAATGAAAATGTATCCACTATCAATCATTCATCTCTAAAGCCATGCATTTGATTTTGGCAGCTTCCTGTGTATTAAATTAAATACATCTGAAGATTGATTACTAGGCAGAATAACCAAATTTTGTACTCGGTATGTAAATATTTAGAAGTAATTGCTATTTTGGTGATATCTTGTGTGTCGTGGTGATACAGTAAATACCCCTTTGGACACCAGAGCTGCAGAGCTTAATTTCTGCCCAGAGCTGTGTGTGGAGTTTTAATATTGCATGCAGTGCAGTTGGACTGTAAATTGCCATCAGCTATTAAAGCGTCTCTAAATTTCCATCTGTGTGCGTGTTTGTGTGCGTGTGTGCTTGTTTGTGCGCGTGTGTGTGTTTGTGCGCGTGTGTGCGTGTTTGTGCGCGTGTGTGTGCGTGTGTGCGTGTTTGTGTGCTTGTGTGCGTGTTTGTGCGCGTGTGTGCGCTGTGATGCGCTGGCGTCTGGTCTAGGGCGTCCCCTGCCATGCGCCCTAGGATTCCTCGTAAACCCCCCAGGCTCTCCTTGACCCTGTAATATATGAGCAGTTATGAAAATGAGTCAATGCTATAATTAACACACTGTACCAGGAATCGTCGACCTGTCACCGGCGAGACTCGTCTGCATCCCTGGCAAAATTGATTAATGGGAAAAACCTGTGCAAGCCACGTTTTTAAAAACCGTGTCTGTGGTCAAAATTGCATTTTGATTAAAGTGTCCTTCCGAATTCTTCACGGTGTTGACCCCTGCACACTATTGTATTGTGATACTTAAATTCAGTGTAAGTAATTAAATGACTACATTCATGGTTTTCATGTAGACTGCCAAACATTTGTATCCCTGTCACCTATGTTGAAGAAAGAGTTAAAGAATATATATGAAATGAAGAAATAATCTCCTTTGTTTTCATGGTAAGTTTTTAAAACTTGAAGCTCGATTCTGAAGCTAAAGACCAGTAATTTCATTTATATACAAAAATGTTACGTTTCATAACTGTCAAAGCATCAACTAAATATTGCGACTTGACTCCTGGCTAATTTGGTGTGAAGGCACGTCTCTCAGAGTTGTCACTCATTCTCGGCTTCCAGCCCCAAAGAGATGCACGTCACTCCCTCCTGATTTCTCTTTTGCCAACCCCAGTTCCATTGGATGCTGGTCAAGGCAGGAGTCAAGCCTAAGATCAAGACCCCGGTGCTGGGAGCTTGAGCAAAAGGCAGCCTCTGACCTCATTATGTACAGGATAATTACCCTGCGTCCCTGTCTGCCTGAGCCCCCCCTCCAGAGCTCACTCCCCCCCCCCCCCCCCCCCCCCCCCGTTACCACTGCTGGAAGTGTTTCAGACATCTGTCATAAATTGTGAACCTCTTCCCTAATTTCCACTCAAACTAAAGGCTCACATTTTCAGCCTCTCTCTCTTGCCCCCACATAAAGCAACTGACTGTTGTTCTTGAAACTTTGGTAGTGTTAATTAATTACTAACATTCTGTGTTAATGAACTTGAATGCCATTGTTTGTTGTCAGTCAGGTTTTGGTGTATTTTACGTGTATGTTGCTGTGGGAGACAGTTGGCTGAATGAATGACATTTAAAACCTCTCTTGGTTATTGGGCAGTAAAATTAATGTTAACGGTCCATGTTGTTTGACAAGCTTGCTGCGGTTTGGACTGAAGCATCTCCAGCGTTGTCGTCATCACTGACTTTCTGAGGATGCTCTCTGAAGTACATCTCAAAGCTGTCCTCTGTCATGGTTCATGACATTAAGTGTTGAGAAATGCCATTTCAGTAACGCGGTGTTAAGGTTATTTTCAGTTTCTAATTGTATTGTACAACATATGATGAGAATTGCTTCAGTCAGGTGGTTGAAAAGAATGAAGGCTGGGTCAGCGAGACAAAGGGGAAACAAAACAATATTATAAAATTTCATTGGGGTAACAGGGGAAGGTTAAGCAGACATGGGAGGGTTGGTAATGTGCAGATCACATTACTGTTTACTGACAGACATGAACAAGGGACACATGGAGGGTATCAACACAAACAAACCTAGTCACCTGAATTAGTTCTTTGGTTTGCTGTATTTAGTTGCCTTGCTGATGTAATTTGCTTCACATAAATGCATTTTTATTTACACAGCTTGGTTATTTTACCTGAGCGATACAGTTTAAGGATGTTCATTAAGGGTACAAAAGCTGTACCCTCCTGGACTTCTCAGCTTGTTCAATGTTCTGTTATTATCCTGATTTATACTGTATGATGCCAGATCTTGGCATTATCTGGCAATAAATATAAGAATTACATTAAAAATGAATTCCATTAAAGTTCTCTTTCCCTGCCATGTGGCTTTTAAACTTGGCTGGCTGATCAGCCTGTAATAGCTGGTGGCACTCCCCCCCCGGCCAATTTACCACCTAGCTTTGACCCAGATCCATTAGCCATGAGTCAAACACCAGCAGCCAACAATCTGCAGCTCTGTCATCTGTTATCTTTGGACTGGTCATCTGCAGCCAGCTGGACTGAGGCACGCCCAGTGGCCCACATTCCAATGACACCAGGTGGAGATATTTCTTCTCCCATCACATGGGAGTAGGACGGAGTAGGGTAGATATATTAGAGTGGAGCAACCTCAAGCCTAAGGGTCAAGCTCATGGCATTGACCTCTACTCTACTCTACTCTATCCATGGGTCACGACCAAAATTCTGAAAGTCGTGAGGCAGAGCTGGAAATGTGAGTATTTTAAAACCTTGGCTCTGTAAAAATCGCAAAGTTAGCGAACACTCAACCAATCCCAGAAGCCAAACCGCAGATGCTTAATTTAAAATTCGCGACTGAGCTAGCATGGCAAAAATTTGGTTGCAGGGCAAAAAAGGTTGAGAACCACTGCTCCACTCTACTCTACTCTACTCTTCTCTACTCTGCTCTAGGGGGTTAATTGCTTTTTTATCTGTCACACAATTTAAAATTGGTTCAATCTGACCTGCTGTGCTGTTGGATGAAACAAGTTCTCACTATGATCTTTTTCATGTTGATGGCAGCTGCATATGCTTTACTAGACAGCAGGGTGTCTGCATAAAGGCTTTCATTAATGAAGCCCAATCCCTCACTGCACTGAAATGCTTCAAGCCATCCTGCTGACCCTAATAAAAGAGATGTACAAGTCAATGTCAAACGTCTGATAAATAAGGCCGGCCGAGCCTTATTAGCTAAGGCGCCGTTAGCCAGTGGTGTCAGTTTGCCATGTCAACGCACAACTACTGAACTACATCGCCGAGCCATGGCTGTATCCAACCCTCTATAATGATGCTGCTCAGATTTTGCAGAAATCTTACACCAGCTATGGGGCCAAAGATAACAGTTATTTAACCATGTACCCAAAAGGTCAATGAGAGGCATCTAAAGAGTGGTTCCTTTGTCCAAATGAAACCTTCCCCTGGTTGGCGGGCAGTACAGCTCCAGATCTGGCTCTCAGTACGTCCCCCGACATGGAGGACCTAGCCGCAGAAGACCTTTACGTTGAAGTAGGCCACGATTTTGTCTCGAGAGGCTTTTGCGTTTGAATGTACCAAGAGAGGACTCTGTGTGGGAGTGTATATGCATGTTCTCTCTGTATTACCAGAGCCATCGTGGGTTAATGATCCTCTGCTTTTACCACGGACAGCAAGCAGGAGCCATCTGAGTTAATCTCCCTCTTTCCTCGGAAAGACTGAGTACATTCATCGGCCTTAACTGCTGCACTGAAGATGGTGAGGACACTTAGCATGCTGCATTAGTGTTGTGCCCCCAGCGGTGTCCCCCCCGGTCCCACCAGCTCTCTGTCATGCTTCGGCGGGGTAGGAAGCTGTACTTAGAAGGGTCACTGACTGCCTTTCCAACCCCACACTCTCAACCAAATGGCAGGACTGAATGATTCTTCTGTCAGTGGGGAAAATAAGAGCTTTTGAAATAATTTTGAGCGTCTAGTGATCATCTCATAGCTAAATGGGG
>JAODJU010000130.1:21175864-21204597 GCA_026776725.1 Gnathonemus echidnorhynchus | reverse complement strand
AGCGCCCCCTCATCCCTTTGTCCGTCTCTTGGCTTTCAGCGTTCCACCATCCGCTGTTTTTTTTTCCCCTCCGCAGCCTTTGCTTTGTTAATCCATCCCTCCCTTCTGGCCGACCCACCTTGCGTGAGAAAACCGCAGTTTTGCACAAAAACCAAACTGTTCTCAAATTCATAAATATTAATCAGTCAACACCCCGTTCCATTTAGGCTCCGCTGCTATGATGCTAACCGGCTCCGTGGCCCTCCGCCATTTGGGCAGCTGCTAAAGTGGGCAGTCACCGCCCCCCCACACACACACACACGCACAGAGCACTCAGCTCTGGTAGTTGTCCAGCTAGGAGCCACACTGAGACATTCGGCATTGACTTCGAGGGACTTGGTGGGGTCAAGGTTCATCCATCCATGTGTCTTACAACGGAATGAAACAGGTATACGCATACAACCGTACACTACGGGCAATACAGCGTCACTTATTAGCCTGACGTCATGCCTTTGGACAGGTGCTGGAGTTGGGAATGTGCAAACTCCATGCACATAAAGCAGAGATAGGATTCGAACCCACCACCCTGGGGGTGAAAATTCAGAATCATTGCAGAGGACTTTATTGAGGGCAGGCTGGTGAAAGTCTCCCTTGTTCCTTTTTGCTCCTTACTTTCCCTCCCTGGACTGTAAAGCCAGTGGCGGGTCTCTGTGTATCTCCCTCTCAGTTCCACACGTTAGCTGAACATGCCTGATTGACTGATTGCATGATATGAAACAGTAATGTAGCCTTTCAAAGCAGAAGAGACAAAATATGGTCATAAAAACCAGATTTTTATTGCCCGTTATTCCTCTCTGTTTCTGTACTCTTGGTTTCTAGGGTCATTCAGTGTGGTTATTCTCAGAATGTTTAGATTTATTATTTGTCACTACAGTTAATTATGGCAATAAAATATCTTTAATACTTGCATATTATGTGATAATATAAACATTTGTATGCTAGTATTTATATATGGAATGCAGACAACACTGTATGTCATTGCACAGGATGTTAGTGTCATACATGTTTAGTATTAGATGAATTATGGTTATGATTACCTTTCTTGATCACTGTTTTCTATCCCTTCTTTCCTATGCAATTTTCCTATGTCACTCCAAGTCACTCTGAATAAGACTGTCTGCTAAAGAAGTATGTTTAGCCGTGAATCAGTTGACTTAATCTCCTCTGAGCATGTGTGTCATTTATGCTGTATGATCTGGATGTATCTGTCATGCTGTAAACACTCTGTCTCACAAATGGGTCTTTAGCTCATTGACACTCGTTGTTTGTTCAGCAGACCTCTTACTTTGTACCTGTTTGATATACCTTTTCCCTTTTCTGTTTTCTTTAGTGTGCCACTGAGTGCTGAAGCTTGGATCTTTTGCCATAAAGATATGGGCAAGTCATCAACTCTCACTTCAACTATGTGTCCTGCCAGCATTTCTCAGTCTCCGGCGCAGCACGTACGTCTTGCACTACTTTCCACTGTCAGGCTCTGTGAATGCTGACTGATGCCCGAACCGGTGACTCTCCTGCTGACGGATGCAATTTAGAGCCTCCATTCTTCAGATGATGAATAACTCATACAGTAATCAGCATGGAAAAAATGAAGTTATCACTGGTCATTCTGAAGACAGTGAGTGATCATTATCTGTCATCATGCAGTGTATCCTGAATGACACAGTTATCAGTCATCATCCAGTGTATCCTGAAATACATGGTTATCAGTCATTATGCATTGTATTCCGAATTACACCGTTATCAGTCATCATCCAGTGCATCCTGAATGACATGGTTGTCTACCATTGTGCAGTGTATCCAGAATGGCACTGTTATCAGTTATTGTGCAGTGTATCCTGAATGACATGGTTATCAGTCATCATCTAGTGCATCCTGAATGAAACAGTTATCAGTCATCATCCAGTGTATTCCGGATTACATGGTTATCAGTCATCATCCAGTGCATCCTGAATGACATGGTTGTCTGTCATTGTGTAGTGTATCCTGAATTATATGGTTATCAGTCATTTTGCAGTGCATCCTGAATGGCACTGTTATCAGTTATTGTGCACTGTATCCTGAATGACATGGTTATCAATCATCATGCAGTGTATCCTGAATGACATGGTTATCAATCATCATGCAGTGTATCCTGAATGACACGGTTATCAGTCATCATGCGGTGTATGAATTACCAGCACCTATCATGCAAACACCACTTCCCATAATTCCTGCTCATCATTGCCCAATCACCTGCTGCCCTCTGAACCTGGACAAACCCAAAAACTTTCTGGGATTCTGTGCAATCAGATGTCTCCACATGAGCCTCTTGGGGGGGGGGGGGGGGTACGGGATGATCCCCCTACACTATTGGGAGCTGCCATCCAGTGTCACAGCAGTAGGTGTGGAGGGAGGCACTGGGGAGAGGAGGATGAGAAGGGAGGGAGAGACGAAGGGCAAAAGAGAGGGGGTTCAAACTGAGTGACTACTCTAGGAATACATCTGGAGAATGAGACAAAGATGGAGGAGCAAGGTGAAGAATATGGAGGATATACCATTGTCTGGAGAGGGGTGGAGACTGAGCCAGTTTCTTCCACCTGATCCTTATTTTCACTTGTTATTTTTTGATTGTGTTTTTTGTTTCTCCTTCAGTTATACCAGACATAACTGTTTCTTGTGTCTTTCCCATTTTTGGTTGTCTACCGTCCTCCCCAAATTAAAAGGTGGAAACACTAATTATAATGGCAGGTTAGTATTTCCTAAGTTCCCCCCTTGGCCTGAGCCCAGCTGGCTTTTCCGCGAATGTTTATATGCCGTATGGTGTTAATTGTTTTTGTGTCTGGGTTTTTATTTAAAGATCGAGATTGTTTGTAGCTTGCTTCAGATACTGTTTTCACTGCTCTGGGACCACTGCCCTGGAAAGGCTACAGCACTCAAATAAACAAGGTTGAGCTGGATCACTCGTTAGCCCAGGAGGTAACTGTTAGTCAGAAGGTTGTCAATTCCGTTCCCAGGAGAGGCTTCATCACCGAACCTTTGAGAAAGGTGCAGGTAATTTATCCAGCCGGGTAATTTGTTGGAGAAACATATCCTGTTGCATTAATGGCCAAAAACCGTAACCCACTTAGGGTAAAAAAATGTCAGTAAACTAGATTCATTGTAAAATAGATAACTGGTAGAGAGGCTGAAATGGAAGGAATAGGGTTGGGGGGTTTGGTATGTCCTACAGACATGGGTTTCTAATGAGAATACAGGGAGGAAAGACAGAGCTGGGCAGAGCAAGGTGTGCCCCTCTCTCCAGCCACTCCGGGATTGGCCAGGCTGAGGCGGGGAATAAAGCGGGGAGGGGCAGGCGGGGAGCAAAGGGAGAGGTGGATGCGGTGCCACTTTGATGTGGGGCGAATTAGAGGTGCGAGCGGGTGAGCTTAAACCTCAGAAGCCGGGGGGAGAGGTGTAGTTTATTAAAGACAGGAGGAGCGGAGCGCAGTGGTGGAGCGGCTGAAAGGAAGAGCGAATGGCGAGACCAAAGAGAGGTGCGGCGGAGCTGACAAACCTCGGCGGAGCCCTCGCTGCCTCGCGGCGACTCCGCGCCCTCGCCTCTCCCCCCTTCCCTCTGCCTCGCTCCAGCGCTTACGCCTCACTGCCCCCCCGGCCCCTGCTGGCTGACTGCGGCACTTTGTTTGCCTGCTCGGCCTTTCATGCCAATCAATGTCTCCTAAAGAATCGCTGTGTCTGCCGTGTTTCTCAAGATGATCTATCTATCTATCTATCTATCTATCTATCTATCTATCTATCTATCTATCTATCTTCCATACGTATAGGGTTCTGGTAAGCACAGGGCATGGGGAGGGATGTAAATCCCAATGGAAATGCCACACTGTTTTTTTTTTAAATGTAGTCCCATGAGCCATTGTTAAGACTG
The DNA here is from genome assembly GCA_026776725.1 of Gnathonemus echidnorhynchus. Lineage (NCBI taxonomy): Eukaryota > Metazoa > Chordata > Actinopteri > Osteoglossiformes > Mormyridae > Gnathonemus > Gnathonemus echidnorhynchus. The sequence goes on along the minus strand of JAODJU010000130.1, from coordinate 21,200,657 downwards.
CGGTGGCAAAGATGACATGCAGACTATTGTTACCGGAAAGTAAGGCTCTGGGAACTTGGAACTCGAGACCTTTAGGTCCACAGCCACCACACCCATCGCTGGCCTGACCTGACCCCCTAATCTGAGCAGGGACCTGTACCTAATGTAAGTGGCTGGGAGATCCAGGGTCCAGAAAAGGCTTGGTGTTTGAAGAGTGCATTGAGCACACACCACATGGGAGCACCTTCCCTTTAAACAGGTCTGTGCCACCAGGAGAGGTGGGGGTCGGGCCCCCACGTGACTACTGTTCAGAGGTTCTTCCAGTTCATTAGCAAGGCTTTGAGAGTTGCATTAAATTTTTAATTAAAGGTTTGGCAGGGAAAGTATCAGAGTCAGTGGAAGTCTCAGGTCAGCTCAATGTTTATTTATACCTGGTCAGCCACTGGCGTCAGGGACCGAGACCCACCTGGCAGCCGCCGTTGGAGAGCGCGTGTCGCTCGTCACAATCAGCCACGTGGGGCTTAAAATGGGACGCTGGTGAAACAGAACCAGAGGAGATCAAATTCTGCTGGGTCACTCCCCCCCTCCCCTCAAACAGCGCCATGCATTTGGGGTGTCAGCTGGCTGGGTGTGAGGGGGCAGTGTAGGTCCTGTGATAGGTGCGTGGGGGGGCGGGGTTTAACACGTGACCACATGGCTAGGGAGGCCACGTTAACTTTGGCAGTGGGACCATGGACGGAGACAGATGTTGGTTTCTACAGAAGGACTTTGATACAAAGGGGTGTTTCTGTCTCCGATTAGCCCCCCCAGCTGTCTGTAAATATATCAATCCTGATGAAACAGACTCTTGCAGGTTTGCCCAGCGCCTTGACAATGAGAACGGGAAAGGGGGGGGGGGTTACCATCTCAGTATGAGAGACACGTTTGCAGGCCTCAGGCTGTGGGGGCTCCATTGCACCTCGACAAATGGTGTTTATTTTTGGAAAGGCCCATTTCCTCGGGCGGTGTGATGCGGAGTCGGGGTGTCTTCGAGACGTGGGCGCTCGTGTGTCACGGGTGGCCACCGTGTGGCCCAGGTCCGTCTGGCCAGCAGCTATGATCTAAGATATGAGGACCCAGCCTGAACGCGGAGTCCGTGTGACAGCCTGAATATTCATCCAGGAGCCTTTCAGTCAAAAAAAGGGACAAGGACAGAAACATCGATTCTGAATCCATTTAAAACTGGTCTATGAATGCATCTCCCATTGGCACCATTACCACAGAATCTGTAGTAGTTCTTCTAGTTTAAACAAACGGTGGGAGTGAAAGCTCTGTTTTAAATGCCAGGTCTGAATACAAAGCCCCGGTGAAGCTTGGCACGTCCGCTGGTGGTGTGTGACACTAGCCCACCCCTAGGGGGCCCTCCGGGGTGCTCCCGGCAGCTGGATAAACAGCTCTGTGTCTTGGGCAGCATCTCTGCCCAGATGGGAGCTGCCCCCCGAGCACCCCCCCCCCAACACACATACCACCCCTTCTATCTGTTTTATTTGCGTGATGAGAGTGAAGTCTATCACGCACATGCATAAAAACCACCAAAGTGCCTTCAAGTGGCCCTCGGAGCCCCAGCATAATATGTGTGTGTTTTTCTTTTAGGCAGGAAATTACTGGTTTTCACTACAGAACATGGGGCCTTGAGCAAATGATTCAAGGCAAATAAACTGAAAGCAGAGTGATGCATGCAGAGTCCTTTGCTGCCTTCTACATATGTAGAGAAGCATGGTGAAAATCTGGGCTTCCTCCTTGAATGGACATACGGAAAGGCAGCGTTCACCCCGACAGCAGCTGTGGACGACAGCCACCGCGTATAACTCCCCTTCTGCGCTTCCAGATTCTCCTTCATTTTGCATCGTAGCTATGGAAATGACCTCTTTTCCCCTTAAATGTATATTCTCAGGCAGGAAAGTCCAACCTCCACTAGATCAAAATGGCTCCCTACCACTCAGACTCCATTTCAACCCTTATGGGGTTGCTAATGGCTGCAAGCGTGAGATGGGGACAGACAGGCTCGTGATCAATCTTCCGATATCTGCTTTTCTTCTGATGAACATAATTGCCCTTACTGTGCAGCTTCCTCGCTTGGTGCCTCTTGGACCTACTGGACTAACCGGTGACAGCTTGTGTCTGCTGATCTCCACCCAGGGCTTGTTTCTGTTTCTGCTTGACTTCATGTAGCTTCTCTGCCATGCTGCACCCCCCACCCCCCCTCACCACCATCTCAAGATGTGGAGCTTGTAACCAGGGAGGAGCAAGTATTATGGCAGGAATGCCAGGGGCCGGATTCTGTCACAGGGGCACCGTCTGGGAGGGCTGCAGGCGCCAGGCATCATCCTGTCATTCCTTTCTGGCAGTGGGGCCGTGGTGAGGGGCAGGAATGGGTCCCACATGTGGAAGGGGGGGGGTCGTTTTGCATGGGTGTCCATGACCACCGGCGCTAGATCTTATGGGTCTAACTGACCTGTGTCACTTTTGCCCAAGATAGGCTTATGGCTGCCTCCACGTTGTCTCAGAGGGGTGACACCTTGGAGAGTGCCTCCTCGTGCTCTTGGTGGGGTGACACCTTGCAGAGTGCCTCCACGTGCTCTCGGAGGGGTGACACCTTGGAGAGTGCCTCCTCGTGCTCTCGGAGGGGTGACACCTTGCAGAGTGCCTCCACGTACTCTCGGAGGGGTGACACCTTGCAGAGTGCCTCCACGTGCTCTCAGAGGGGTGACACCTTGCAGAGTGCCTCCACGTGCTCTCGGAGGGGTGACACCTTGCAGAGTGCCTCCTGACCTCATATTGATCCTGTTCAGTCTTATAGAGCCAGAAGCAGGCATTTATTTAGCGGAGGCCTTATGGGCCTGAATGTACTTTCCATCTGAACAACTCTGATGCTGTTTCCCCCTTTAGATGCCTTTCTTGGAATTTTGTAGTATCCAGTTTATGTAACAGAGTGTAAATGCTTAATGCAATGAAACTATAAAGTATTTGGTCAAATCCCTTGCTGTGTAACTCCCTTGATGCCTAATCAGAACCGCTTCCCAATGCTGAGCCACATGAACTGACTGGGGTGAGTGTTTGTAGATTGTGTCTGGGGGTAGCGATGGCCAGCAAACGTGTATCTGCACGCATGTGCGACAATGACGTGTGTGCTAAGGAAAAAAACCGGGGTGGAGAGATATCAGCGGGAAGATCCAGGCAATAAACCACGTTCGGCCGACAAGAGTCTTTTAATCTCTTGTAGAAATCGGAGTACATTAAAGCCGCCCCCAGGGCTCACAGCAACCCCCCATACCCTCCATGGACCCCCAGGCGGGTCCACAACCCCAATTCTCATTGTACCTTGAATGACCCCCCCTCTGCATCTCAAAGAGATTTTCCTGCTGGCTTTCTAAGGAGTGCTAACCTCCCTCCTGCCCCACCCAGCCCCCCCGCCCTCCTTTGCCCCTCTTTGTCCCCCCTTTGGCCCCCCTTTGGCCCTTGGGCACTGAACTTCCAGTGCCCCTCCTTACATCCCCGTCCTCTGTCCCATAATGCATTCCGGCCCTCCAGCATGTTCTCACTCATACATGGAATCAAAGCAGTATAAATATTAAATCAGATCGCAAGGCATTTGTGACAAATGTGCTCGGAGTCCCTGAGTGATATGCCCCCCCCCCCCATCAAAACAAGCCATCCGTGTGCAGGTGTCAGGAGCCGAGCATGGTACCGTTGTTTTTCCACACTCAGTGCTTATTTGTGTTTGTTTCCATGGCGATGACAGGGGGCAAGGGGAGACTTGAAAAATATACATGCCAAACGTTAGATGTGCCAGGCCTGATGGAAACACACACAGAGGAGCACGTAAACACCCCATCTACTCTCCATCTACAAACCCCACACTCTTCCCTGATCAAAACACTCCTTGAAGGTTAAATGCAAGTCTGCAAACTCACCCTCAAAAATCAGAAATCTACCCCCTACCATATTACATGTTTGCATCTTTATTTATTTACCTAAGCTTCATTAAATCCACATGTGAGCAGCGGGGGACAGGCTAACATGTGTGGCTACGCGGGCCCCACTGTTGAGGCTGGCCTTGACGTGTCACCATATCTGCGGGGAGCAGATTTACAGCTCCGGGGGCGGTTAAGCAGGCCGCTCCGAAAAACATGGACAACACATCTGTCACCCAGATCTGGTCACAGACAGGCAGCCGTTTCCACACGTGTGACCTGTTATCGGAACCACCTTGGCCATGCGTGTTGGATCTACCATACATATAGAAAGCAGGTGCTCATGTCTAAGGCAGAAGTATTCCTCGAATCTGCCGATCCAACCCCAGCCCACTCCATAGCAGAAGCTGCACTGAACATTCCTTCAGGGGGAAAAGAGAAGCGAGGATACAGGAAGGGGCAGACAAACAGGCACTAAATTCCCAGGCAGGCATAATGAGCTCAACTAATTACAAAGAACTCATGGAGTCAGGCCACCAAGCACTGGCTTTTTGGAGACATGTCAAGACATGGGGCTGCAGTTTCTGTTCTGTCACACACTGCCCCTACCAAAGCCGAAAGGTGGGCCTTCTTAGGCCAAAAGCCTCACCAGTCCTGGAGGCCTGCCGCCACATCACCCCCTACCAAAGCAGGAAGGTGGGCTGGCTTAGGGCAATAGCATCACAGGCCCCGGAGGCCTGCCGCCACATCACCCCCTACTAAAGCAGGAAGGTGGGCCGGCTTAGGGCAATAGCCTCACCGATCCTGGAGGCCTGCCGCCACATCACCCCCTACCAAAGCAGGAAGGTGGGCCAGCTTAGGGCAATAGCATCACAGGTCCTGGAGGCCTGCCATCATATCACCCCGAACGCCTTTGCTCAGCTGTGTCTGAGTCGGGGCCTCCGGCACAGGACATTCCTGGGAGGCTTGTGCAAAGCAGGAGTATTGTAAAGAGGTCCTCAGGAATGCCCCCTGTGGCGGGTGGGGCAGCCCCTCACTGTTCTGCTAATCCCTCACCCCAGAACAGGCTCCACGTGCCTGGCTACATCTCCCTTTCCTCCTTTACCTTCTTCATAAGCTCCTACCTTTAATTTGTATCTCACTTTGGACGGAATGGATTTTTCCATCCATCCATCCATCCATCCATCCATCCATCCATCCATCCATCCATCCTTCTTCCATCCATATATCCTGGTCAGGCTCACAGACAGTATAGATCATTCATATTATGCAGATTATGCTAAACATCATGGTCCCTTTGACAGCTGAACCTGTGGCCTTTACCCTGCAGTCCCATGTCCCATTATTTCCTCTTCCTCTTGTCTTCCTTGTGACTTAGGGTTCCTTCTCTCCTCCAGGAGTCAGCGGTCATTAGCGCGGAATGATGTCACATAGTTATATTATTGTAGAAACTGAAGGTTCATGTTCTTCAAAAGCCACCGGAATCTGCCCCATGCACACGGGCCCTGATGGACACTCTAGATCAGCGACTCCTTTGCCTTAATAAGATTGCTCATGGTAGGTGGCGGGTGCCGGGGCTGTGGGGAGGGACACGGGACCCTGTGGGTGGTCATGTCATCCCACTAAGGCCTGTCGAGGATGTGTGGAGTGAGAGATCAGGCCCTAAGCCTGATGCCAGCCTGACAGGTTGTGCGCTGATCTGAGATGCTCTCTTGTCTTCCAAACAGCTACTCGGAGCCTTGCCCCAAGGTAGCGTCCATTAGCTGGAGGCTTCGACTCCCCACCGGTCCTCCTCAGTATTAATTTATCAAAGCAATGAGCCCCCAAACACATTTCTGCTGGTCAAAAGCTCCATTCTAATCCCTGCCCTGCCTTTAGGAACAATAGTCCAGGCTTGCAGTGCAGGACCCCCTACGGTCTGGCTGACGGCAGAGTGAAAGGTAAACACAGACCTACACCTCTTGCTGTGTTTGTCCTCCACTGTGAAGGCACATTAGAGCCCCCCTGAGGTCTGCATCCCCCACAGGGTGAGCTGAGGAAACAAGGCAACGTGTGTGTGTGTGTGTGTGTGTGTGTATGGATTATGTTTATATTACATTTTGGGGACCAAATGTACCCCACAATGTAATAAAAACTTGTCATTGATCTGTCAATGCAATCAAAAAATCAAAAAGGCTGTATATATATTTTTTTGCTTACTTATGGTTAAGGTTAGGGATGGGTTAAGGCTGTAATGATTGGGATTAGGGTTTTTCCCATGGAAATGAATGGAAGGTTCCCATTTAGGTAGGTACTCCAACGTGTGTGTGTGTGTGTGTGTGTGTGTGTGTACCTCTCTCCCTCCCAGACTATGACAGACTATCCACAGCCACCCTGGGACAGTGAGTGTGAATATACCAGTTCACATGTCTCGGATAACGCTATACATTGCTTTTGTATACCTGTGACGGGGGAGATCTCACAGGCCGGAGAGAGCCTGGGTACATTTTGTAGCTGGGGTGTCAGACTGGCCAGCGGCCGAGGAGGTCACGGGGTCATCTGGCATCATAGACTGCTAGCCAGGACCTTGACTGAAGGTCCCGGCCTCAAACCTCTGTAGAGAAACGTCATTTCCCCCTTCGAGGGACGTGAATAAAGGTGCTTACTGTGAATTGCTCCCCTCCCTGGGAAAAAAATCCAGCTGAATAAGTGGATAAAAGTGTTAAAGCGGTCAGCTATGCACACTGCTAAGCTAATAAGTAATGTAATAAAGTGGAGAGAGAGAGCAGGCGGGCATGTGGCCCGGGGCACCGGTCACCCATGCCGTGACCGAATGTCACCCTCACCCGCCAGCAGGCCTGTAATCTCATAAGTGACCCCCCCTCACTGGTGAGCCCACTGCTCCATGTCATTCTGCTGGGAGGTGGGACCTGCCAGTGCTAAGCAACCAGCAGCCCCCACTCCAAACCTCCCGCCCCCCATCCACATCTTACCTGCCCTGGTTTGGAACTAATTGCCCCAGTTGGTTTTCCATGAAGCGTGGGGGGTGGGGGTGAAAGCATAGGAAGTGTAACCATCAGTAAGCGGAGAGGACGTCTATGGCTTCACGGCCTGAGCGAGAGATACCATCCTCCTCCCCCCATCCTGCCCCCCCAGCCCTACCCCCCAGGATGGCATGTTGTCCCAGGCCCAGCAGGCCCTGCCCTCCCGCTCATGCGGACATGTGTCATGGTGCTTTATGACTCTGTCGTAAATACCTAGCCCTGCATCTGCCGCTCCAGCCCCGCGTGTGTGTCTGTCCGGTGACCTTTGGCCTCTCCCCCCCGCCTCCCCTGAGCCGTGGCATGCAGAGGGCTCCTGGCAGACCGGCCTCAAGTTGGGGGGGGGGGGGGGGGGAGTTAATTAACGGAGTCATAAAGGGAAGAGGGTTAACCCCTCTCCCAGCTGGAAGCTGTGATGCCAAGCTGGGCGTCGTGGGCATGCGGGCGGCACGTGGCCCACGGGGGGGGGCTGGCACTGCACAATGCCTGTGATTCGGGTCACGGGACATAGGTCCCAGCATAAGGGGCATGATGTTGTGTCAGTGACTATGAGCGCCAAGTCGCTCTGCTTAAATCTGCGTAGGCACTTAAAGCACATTAAACAGTATCCATCAAGAACATGGATAATACAGGCCGTTCAGCTTTTAATACAGACAGCTGTGTGCAATATCCACAACCTAATAAATGATGTCTGAAGGGTGTCAGGTTTCTGATCATTTGTTTTAAATCCAGTCAGTGTGATGGTGCCTGAAATTGTGGTGTTTTTATTTCGTGAAAGTTTTTAAGCAAACACAAGAGACTGACCTCCACTCCAAGTAAAGCATCTCACCGCATATTTATTTAGCCGGAATTCTCATTTGGAGAGGAGGCTCACAGCTAAGGATGTGCCTAGCACAGCGGCATGCTCTACCCTAACATCACCACTGCATCATCTTAACATCACTGCGGCTCCCTAACATCACTGCAGCGCCCTAACATCACCACTGCACCCTAACATCACCACGGCATCCTAACATTACCACAGTGCCCTAACATCACCGTGGCGCCCTAACATCAGCACTGCAGCCTAACATCAATGCGCCATCCTAACATCACCACAGAGCCCTAACAACACCGCAGTGCCCTAACATCACCGCAGTGCCCTAACATCACCACGGCATCCTAACATCACTGCAGTGCCCTGACATCACCACTGCGCCCTAACATCACCACAGTATGGCTCTCCTGTGGTGAACTAACATGGCAAAATCTCTGTAGGGTTTATTGGACCAATAACGGCAATCACAGCACCCATGCGTGTGGTTCCGTGGCAGGCCGATCCGGTGCCAGTGAATCAGGAGCGATATTTTTAGGGGGGCGTGTCAGGTGACCTCGCCCAGCAGTGGTGTCTCTTGTGTGATCGAGCCCTTATGCGTCCATGGTCTGCGTGCAAGTCTGAGAATGTGATGAACACTATATATTTGTATATTTCACAGTCAGCTTGTTTTCAGATGTTTTTAGGTTATCTGATTTGAGATTAAGGAGGTATGCAAGATTATTAGCCTTCTTATTAACTGAGATGAAGGACCAACTGTTACCATGGTTATTAACTGATTTGAGATGAAGGGAGTTGGTTAACTATTACCTCATTTATTATTAGATTAGAGGTTAAGGGCTTACATTGTCCCGTCTTAGAAAATTACCATGGTGATTATAGTAGGACACAGTAGGAGTCACAGAGTCTTCAAAGGGAACTGTAGGCTGACAAAGTTAACCAGTAGAGACAAGTACCCATTTTCAAAATGTTCTGGTTCTTGAACCCTGGTTCGAGCGTCTCTGTGGTACATTCACAGTTAGGAACCTGGTAGGTCGACATCTTTAACTAACGATCAGCACGTTCATCTCTCACACTGCCTGGTGTCCACCACGTGCTCAACTAGAGAGCTCATTGACTGGTCACACATGGCGGTGGAGGCCGTATTGGGCTCCCCCCGCCTGCCCCCCCCCTCGCCTGCCCTGTGTGGTCCGACCGGGGGCAGGGCAGCACTCCCCACCCCCCACACAAGGGTTTTCGTTTGCTTAGTCGTGTTTATTTACAGTATCTTCGGCAGATGCTGCGTCACAGTGCTCCGGGACTCACAGCTTTGTGTGTGTGAGCATGTAGGGGGCTGTGGGGGGGGGGGCACTTAGATTTTGCCTTGGCCTCTGTAATCCCAGGTGCAAAAAATCCATATGTAGCCAGGAAATGCAATGTTACGCTAATGTCTGAGCAGAGGGTGCTAAAGCATGGGGGGAGGGGGGGTATAGAGGGTTGGGGTATCCTACTCTCCACCCCCAGGCTGCTACACCCCATCAGTGCACCCATCTGGCTCACAGAGCGACGAGGTGTGAAATACAAACACGACGGCCAGCAGATCCACCTTCTCTGGATCTTTTCTCGTCACTTTTTTCTAGTCCCAGGTTGGGAAAAGCGCACGAAGCTTCAATGAGGTCGTGTCATGAGCTCCAGCGCGAAGCAGGTGCCCTTGTGTCACATGTCCTCCACCTTATACCCGCCCTATAACTACAAAAGGGATCTTTCTCACTGGTTCCAGCAACCGCTATGAGAATAACAGCTTGGAGATGACATGTTAATAGCAGAAACAAAGTCATTTGAGGAATGCGACACAGAGAATTCCCTTCTTTGTTGGTACCTCCGAGATGTTTATAATGGTGTATTTAACCCTCAGTGACTGATATACAAATAGCAATTATGTCGTCTGTAGCAACAGTAGGTTCACTGGAAGTTCACTGGAAGTTCACTGTCCAGTTAACATGAAACTATTATGTGCATGAACTTATTTTGGTCTTCAGCCAAAAAGAGTGGAATTGAAGAACCGTTCTAAACGGTACAACAGCCGGGTCCCACGCTGGGATTTGGGCCTTATCTGCCATGTTGCCTGCTGCCTTATCTGCGCTTTTTACCCTCAGTATTGAGCAGCTAGGGTGACTGTGTCTCCCCAGTCCCCACTGTCCCCACTGTCCTGTCTTCTGCCTCAGTGTGCACCCATGTCCAGTTTGAGCTGGATCCCAATCCATCGACGTTTAGTTGAAATGGTTCCACGGGTCTTTAACTCACCATGATCCATGTCTCTCATCGTGCCGTTATACCGTAACTTAAGCAGGAGTAAAACTTTGTCTCTTTGGGAACATCTTCAGTCCAAGTCGGACCAAAAACTAGTAACCCACGGTCCCAATGATCTCATATGCCCGTATCTTCTGTACCATTTCTGGGTTTCTAAGATTTTTGTGAGAACTTCCGTGGTTTTTCAGCGACAATTCCAACGTGGTTATGTTTATATAAAACATCACATACAAGAGAGGAAGAAAAGGTGTTTAAATTGCAGGCACCATTTGGTTATTGTGGGGGGGAGGTGAATATTGAGGACCCCCCAGGGAGAGGGCTAGTCTGGGTTACAAGGCATTTTACAGTGGATCCATTTTCCTATTTTGGAGTAACTCAAAATGTGGAGAGAAAAAAAAATATGGCGGCAATGTTTACATACACACACTAATCACGTAACATCATTGGCCATTTACTGAGCGACGTGGTGGGATAAAGGCGTGTAAAGGCGGGGTGGGGGGGGGGGATTTAATGACATACAGACAGACAGAAGCTGAACATGCTATCTTTCCACATACGTCACCCTCTGTCAGGTTGGCTTCCTGCTCAGGCGTAGATTCCATAGGGGTTCAAGGTGGCTTGAAAGGACTCATTTTAGGGGTCACTGGATCCTGCTGTTCATTCCTCCATCCCAGGAAATGCATTATTTTACTCCTGAAAAGGGCATATAAATCAAATGATGGGTTTGGGGACATTTTGAGTCACATCTGCACCTAGCAAACACCGTAGGGTAGAAATGTTGCTGCATACTTGACCTTTTCTTTTTTTGTGTTTGTTTTTGTTTTTTCTCCCCCATCAGCCAGGCCTTTTTTATAGCCCCGTGTCACTGAAATAAACCTTTACCCTTGGCTTCATGTCACCCCAGTCAGTCTGTCATGCGTCTCTGGTACCAGGCAGCAGCCTGACGCCTCTCTGTTCGTCTCCCCTGTGGCTCTTTGTTAACTATAGCGTCTCGCCCCCTGTCTGGGACCTGCCGTTTTCAGCCTGGGTTTCAGTCCCACTGCGTACAACTCAGTGTTTTAGGTTACTTTTGTTCCATCTCTTATGTGCTGCAAATGCATGATTATTAACTTAGTGCACGTTAGATTAAAGATGATGTTGCAGTGAAGTATTTTTTTTTCTTTCATAGTGAAATTTGTTTGAAATTTCAGGTCAAGAGAAACACAGTATTTGATTGCATTTTCTACATGAGACAGTGAACATCAGGCAATAGCGTTAAGGTCAAGGTCGGAGGAGGGGGTGGGGGGGTTGGATCTCAAATTGACTTAAGGGTTTGCAGTGGTCTGTCCCCAGGGACCCCGTGCAGGTTGGATGAAAATCGGCAAGCCTAGACGAGCTTCCTGTGTCTCGCAAATTGTGTGAGAGTAACCATTAAGGAGTGCGATCGAGATCTTTCTCCCACTATGACCTTCTCTTCTTTCCTTTGTTTTGTCTTTGTACATCTGAAGTATCATCACAGTGTAAATAAACGAGGCTTATTTATTATTTTTTTGCTTGCTTGTTTGTTTTGTTTTGTTGTTTTTGTTGGGGTGTCCTGACATTGTTCCAATGACAGACTGAAGGACACACATCCAGACTGGGACTCTTGCATCGGGGAGCTGATGTCACAAAGCAGTGTCATGCTGAGACTCTGCGGGGCTCTGCGGTGATCGTGACCCTGTACTGGAGAAGTGGCTGGAAGATGGATGGATCAAAGAAAAGTACTGTGCGTTTTCATGGGGTCTGTGGGCCAGCAAGAGATCTTTCAGTCCTGAGAGCAGCTTGGGTCTGTGGAAAGCACCAGTAGGAGATCAAGGAGGCAGAAGCCAATACCTGTGTACGAAACGTAGTCTGGGGATGGCACAGGAGATACCCCTGTAACCCTGCACAGGAAAAAGCGGGTATAGAAGATGGATGGATGGATGGATATTGCATTATGGTCAAGCTTCCCTTCTGTTCTTAATTAGATAGATACATTAGATCCCTGAGTCTTAGAACGGAGACTTTCTGACTGAATTCAAAAAGCTGAGAATCCCTGGTTGAACTTGTCACAAAATGTATCGTCTGTCTGGGTAAAATGCCAGGTCACCAACGTTTGTATGAGCCTACGGCAGTTTATTTTAAAGTGCTGTCTGTCCATTATGGCAGAGCTGTCAGACGCTTGGGGATAGCTTCTGTTAACCAGGATTCAGCCCTTTGGGGTACTTATAGGTACCCTGGAGCATTTAACAGGGAAAAAAAGCTCAAAACAATTATGATTGCAATCACCCTACAGATGAGAAAGGCAGTACGTCATTGTTTGGGGGAGTCAGACTAAATTTACTTGGAGCCACTAACCTGGTTCTCTGGTTTCCATCATCGGTCCAAAAACATGTGCAAGAATTATATGTGCTGCCACTGACTGGCATTGTCTCCTGGTTATCCTGACACTGTGCACTTTGCTTTCTGAGAGGTTCCAGGCTCTCCATAACCCCTTACTGGATAATTGGTTACAGAAGATTGGTGGACGGATTAATGCAGGATTTGCTACTATTCTTATCTCATGTATAAGCTTTCCATGAAATTTCGGAGTGATTTACCCAGGGGCAACAAATCTTTGGGGCTGTCCAAGAGGAAAATTTCACTGAGGGTATAACTTGGAATAGTAGCGCGTTAGAATTGAATTTTCTTTAGATGCCTGTCTTTCCATTACACTGAAGGTGAGACCGTAAGTGATTTATGGATTTAGTATCTAGCTGTGCAGCAAAATAATCACATATGCTTTGCTAAAGTTGTGTGCATGCGACTTGAGTTTCCGACTTTTATTCGTGTGGGTTGGTGTGTGTCTGTGTGTGACTTATAGCGCCTGATCCTGAGGATGAGCACTGACAGCAAAAATATTCCGGATGCATCCACCACAAAAGCAGACTCATCTAACTCAGGAAGTGCCAAGTATCCCACATGTACACTGCCAGCTTGTACTGGGCTTGAATTAATTCCCAGGGCATGACCAGTCAGCCCTTGGTGTCCATAAGGAACAGCGAGAGCCACAGTGCGCACATTTGTCTCCCTCCGAGCAGCCCGTTTTCATCGAGCGGTGACAATTATCTCTGCGTGTAATTGGTCATTTTTAACGTGACCTACCAGTAGAGGGCGAGGGGGGTACATTTATAATTTGAGTGTAGCTTATTTATTTATTTTTTTTGCGTTAGTATCAATATAATGTTTTTGATCCCTGAAACTTCGCATCACACAGACAGCCAAAGCTGATGTGACGTTAGGCCCAGTTCTGCCCAGTCAATAAATTCTGAAGTTACTGGGCTGGGAAAAGCTTGGGAAATGAAATAGTTTGAGCACTTCAGCGCTGAAGTAACAACCGCTGTGTGACAATGAAATATTTTGTTTTATGTGGTTTATGTACGGCCAAGCAACTAGAGTGTGACATTTGGGTGTCTGTGGTTTCCAGTGGGAACAGAAAGTCGTCACCCCTTTCAGAATTCACACTTTTTGTAGGATTACACTCTGAGAGTTAAAAAATTAGGCTTATCTCTGTGTATCCGTATATCCATGTAATTTTGGCGGAAGGCTATTTGTTAATAAGAAAGAAATCTGTAATTAAATTAATTATTGTTTACCTTAAACATGCAGTATAGCTTCTTCGTAGTACGAAATACAGCTGTTTGTTTTTCGTTGCCTGACACTCAATTGGCCAGTTTCCCAGTCAAGGATTAAGCCTAAGCCTAGACTAGCTTTGAGTTACAATGGTGTATCTCCATTGAAACGGCAATTTAGTCCAAGACTAGTCTTAATCCTTGTTCGGGAAACCGGCCCAATGAGGGTTGAGTAGCCAGCTGATGACTTCAGGGTTACTGTCAGTCAAATGATTCACTGACAGTCAAGTGAAAACAAAATTCCAAAAATTAAGACGATTACTTAAAATTACCACAGTAACAGTTAATTCCTTATTTGGAAAGAGAATACCTCCTTCCCAAATGTATCTGCAGATCAAATCAAGTAAAATCAACCACGGAACAGATCACGGAACAAGATAATCGGGGTTCACTTCTGATCTTATTATTCTGACTTTGATTAGCCCTGCCTTGTACGCATAAGTGTGCGTGTGCGAGTGAATGGTATGTGAGTGTGCCCTGCAATGGGTTGTTCCCTGCCTTGCACCTGTAGCCTTTGGGATAGGCTCTGGACCCTTTGCAACTCCGAATAGATCAAGCGGTTACAGAAAATGGATGGATGGATGGATGGACTGATTATTTTTTTTTTAAGAACCAAGATGGCACAAGTTAGGTGAAGTATGGTGTTATAAGTTAGGTGAAGGGTGTAAGAAGATTTCAAAGACTAGAAGGATCCCATGTAACACGATAAATAAAACGTCAGAAATCCCACCTTAGTGACGTCGACTTCAGGGAGGCGGAGGAGGGGCATCCGGGAAGGCGATGCTGATGGCCAGGGCTTGGCTGATATTATGGTAATACCGCATATATATTGCTGACTGGGGTGGGGGTTGGTGGGCAGGAATAATTTGCTGACCGGGGCTGGAGAGTGGTGGTATTTTACGAAAGATTTCCGGGACATTGTGCATCATCTGCATCATTTCAGTCAAGTAAACAAATCAGTCGAAGCACAAGAAGAACTGAGCTCTTTAGCCGAGCACAGGAACCGTTTAGTTATAAAGTGATTTGTAAAACCTGAAGTAACTCAAAGTATCCTCCCTGACATGGAATATCTGGTCACCCAAATCGTGATCTACTGCAAGTAGAACGAATCAGCCGTGAGTTCGTCCTCACACACGGCACGGCAAAGCCAAACGGGGAAGGCGGTGACATTAATTGTTATGAGCTCTCTGGCGAGTTCCGGCGCTGATTTCTCTCCAGAGGAGTCCTTTCACACCCACTGTGGTCCTTTTATTTACAGTGCAGTTTCCTTTCTAAACTTTACAAAAAGCAATTTTCTCTGTTGTCTAGACCCCTTGTTAAACGAATAATTAATTTCTCTTTTTTTCTCCTACCGCTGTTTGGCTCTGTGGTTTCAGGAATAGTGACAAGGACCCCTTCGTCTAGTCTGATGACTTCCACACATCGCAGGAATGACCTTTGCTTTTGGCCAGGGGCCTTTCATCTAAAGATTGCTCTACAGTCTGTCGCTGACATTCAGCACTTTGGCAATTTTGTTTTCTTTCAGTGGGATGATGCAGCAATTGTGATTATGGTTACGGTTATGATGTATGGTGAATTTCAGCTGTATTACCTTTGAATACAAAGATACATTGTTTCCTGATGTATACAAAGAAAATGGATTGTATAATTATATGTAATGACATACTATATACGATATGAATGACAATTCATGTGTAATAGTAACTATGGTGATGAGTTAAATATCCTTTTCTACCTGCCAGCTGCAGGTCTTCAAAGTGGACCAGTCGTTTGATGTGCTGAGTCTTATTCTCCCAGCTGGGACTTCTGCTGCAGGTCATTTCTCATGCACCTGTGCATGTGGTCTGCTGGATCCAAATGGCCCATGCAGTCATGTGATATGGGGTCATATGGAGGACATAGAAAAGATACGGTGTTTGGGTCCGGGTGAGCATGGAAAGGCTGCTCACTGTGAGCGCCGACCATGGACAGAGCATCTGTTGACTGAATGATGATGAGGAGGAGGAGGAAATTTCGGCTTCAGTTTAGTAGGGAAGGGAGAGAAAGGTACATATTTGTACTGATCAATGGGAAGCGGAAAAGGCACATTAATGGCATGATCGCTGGGCGTGAGAGGAGATGAGAGGCAGGACAGCCGCGGGACACTAATTATATTTAAGGGCTGCGTTCGGGAAAGGAGGGTATTTCTGGCTCAGCATCATGCCTTGCCGCACATCGCCAGCTATGGTCCTATCTGCTGCGGCTTCTCTAGTGCCCATTGGCACTGGGGCCACCATTCGAGGTGGCGCTCTCTCTTGTCAGCTAATTACACATTTCCCCCTAATCAGAGCTGTTACCTTAGGGACCTGATTATTAAGTCGTCACTCAGATATCCCATCTTGTAAAGTATACTAGGATGAAATGATCACTCTGTGGGATGCATCTGTCTTTTTCTATCTCTGGTACAACATTTCTTAGGCAAATCATTACTGATACATGCCATTGACCTCTAAAGCGACACTTTCTGCTTGCTTGTCCAACTCACTTGCTTTAAATATCATCTTTTGCACCAATGGGTCTATACTCATTAGCAGGATGCATGCATTTTTAGATGCAGAGCTGTTTTCAGCGTGAGAAAATGGTCGAATTCATAGTGGGTGGTGGAACTAGTAGATCCCTGTTAGCTATTTGTATGCTGCATATAACCTAATGGAAGGATGCGGCTTGCTTCTCTGTGCTTCTCAATAAAGAATATATATTTCTTAGCTTGAGACTATTGTCTCAGTCCTGTCGTTGTAGCTTTTGTCCGAGTCCTCAGCTTTACACTGGCTTACAACACGTGGTTTCCTGTACTTATAAGAAAATACATTCTTTCAAAACATTTGTGTTGCATGATTGTCCTTCAGGTTAAAACTCAACATTGGCTTGGTTAATGTGATAGCATTATTTATTCGCTTTCTGGACAGAAAATTGGATTATTAAAGATTTGTTTTTCAGAAGATTGGTGGTTTTGTCATAACTAAGCATATACCCACAATGAGTTTTGGTGTAGCTTTGATACAGAAGTTCCAGTTCTGTGTGTTTTTCTGTGAAACCAGACCAGTGGCAGTGAGGCAGATCTAAGCTCTTCCGAACAAACACAGAGACAGGTTTTTGCTAACGACTTTTGGCCAGTATGGTGAGTTGACCGATTTCCAGGGGCAGCTTGCAGGAAAAAAGAGGGACCACATGGTCAGCAGGCCCAAGAGATCCAAGGGCGGCTGGGAACAAGCCAACGATTGGCTCAGTTAGTCACATGTGCGTCTCTCTCATTTACGCTTTTTTTCTAACATGTTACATGTCCAACTGCATAACATGCGGCGCATTTTGTCATTGCAGCATGCTGCGAGGTTAGCCTGTTTAGCATTTATCTCAAGACGGATCAAATAACTGTCTTGTCCTTGGAGGACCCTTAAATAACTCTTATTAAACATCTCCATTAAACGGTCGGGCTATCTGGGCATAAGTAGAGGAAGAGTAATGAAACCAATCCGTGACAATTCTTGCATTGTTGACAGGCTCCCTTGCCTCCCATCCTTGTAGGAATTAGCCAAAGCTGTTCTGGTATTTGTGGTCATCATGGTTTTAATTGCTTACTCACACAGGATATTTTTTGCAGGACCAAAGCATCCAGCATCCATTTCAAAACCGGGTATTGCTGCTTATTAATTATTTATTGATACTAAAGTTTTGCTCATCTGATTTTTGAGGCTATGAGGTTCGTCTCTTCGGCTTGAGTCTGAGTGTAGCAGGACAGATGGACCAGGCAGGTATACAGGGGTCAGAAATCATCTACTGGGGTATTTGAGGGCGAAAAACTGACGGGAGAGAAGGTAAAATAAATAAATACAGCAGGGCAAACAAGAGTTGAGCGACTTTGCTGAGGTGACCCTAGGTGAGCATACTTTCCTGTGATGCATTCCTGGGGACCTGGCAGGACAAGAGGCAGAGGTGATAGTCCTATTTAGGACTTTTTTTTTAGAACTTGCATGCTTTGGCTCTACGGCAGAGTTTCTGCCTGAAGTGTTCCAGATCCTTTTATATCCGTTCCAAGGCAGTGTTGTCATTGATCTCTGAGTTCCTGCTTCAGTGTGGTACGAGCGTATATCCTATGTTACTTCTCATGCAGCAGCTCTCCCACACGGTGCTCATCCAGGTAGGCGGGTTGCTCACCACAGCCCCCCTCCAAGTCACATTCTCCGACCAGTTAGGAGGGAAGGAAGCACACTGGACCTGTGGAGTGCCAGAGGCCGTGCATTTGAGATGAGCCAACCACGCTGCTGCGGGCAGGCGTGCATCGCTGCATCATCTCAGAGGTGCAGTATTGCAGGTTCAGGAATCAATCAATTAAAGCAGCTTTTCCTAACCTGGTCCTAGAGGACCCATAGATGGTTCATGTTTTTGCTCCATCTCAGCTCACTGCCAGACAGCCCACGTGGACTGTCTGCGGTTCCCCGAGGACCGGATTGGCAAACACTGAATTGAGGCATTTGTGTCCTTTATCTGGGCCAACCACTGCAGTGAGCATGGTCCAACACCATAGCGAGCTATTGGACAGCCCACTTGATAGCCATGGCTTCCTGTTCTGCTGTAGTGTGCTTCCGTTTGGTGGCCTTTAATTTATGGGAAAGGTGGAGTTCTGAATGCTCTTAGCTCAGGCCCTAAGGTCCTGGCTCAGGACAGCTCCTAGGCACTGTCCCGTGGCATCAGTCTGCAGTTGGAATGGTTTGGTAAAGTCCTGGGATCTTATGCACCATCTTTGATGTTAGGGCATGCGTTAGTACTGAAGTGAAGGCTTCCATACCCACTATGGGAGGCCCTAAAGATCTGAGTGAACGGCTGCTATGGAGGAGAATTGGAACAAAAAGCACTGATAATACCCCACCAGCTAAGTCGCTGCATACTCTTGATGATCCGTTATCCATTGGAATGTGGCAGGTGCTCCTTGAACCCCAAAAGACAGCACCTAGTACCCAAGTGTCTAGATGTGGTGCTTAATTATGCAAGAGGACAGGATGAGGCTCGACCAACCTTTTGAGCAGGTTGTCATAGTACAGCTGCTTCACATGCCATTTTCCCAGCTTGATAGATGCAGAAGGTGATGGGCCATCTGGAAGGGTGAGTGCCTCCTTGGCAACATCCAACAGGCTGTAGAGCCACGTTGTGAACAGGCATCACGCAGCCATTGGGCAATGGCACCTAGACTGGACACGGTTTCCTGGTCCTGGTCCAGGGTGACCTGGACATGCTGTTGCAGCACTTCGTCAGTCAGGGGGACCCCTCTGTGGTATAGGGACATGGCTCAATGACACGGTCTGTATCTCTCTCACAAGCTAAGCACATCTTCTACCAGTGTAGTGGAACGGAAGGATCAGGCAGATGTGCTGGATGCAGAAACCCACTGCTGCGGTGTCTTAATCGGAGGTGAAGAAAGGGTTCCTAGGCCGACCTTCCCATGGTACGGCCCAAAGGATGAAGCCAGGGCCCATTTTTGGGGAGGTCGTTTTCCAGAGAGTCAGTGAGACATACAGGAAGGTCCTGGGTTAAGAATATCCAGCTTACGGAAACTTGCGCTTACAAACAGACTGCTATACTGTATAGTCTATTATATAAAAAATTGGGTTAAAATGGTCTGTAATAACGAACACATCTTAGTAACATCGCGTAGTTTAAGCTGGTTCGTCTGCTTAAGACACAGTACAGCAACGTATGTAGCTTCTTCTATTATTACTGTATAATTATTATCATGTACCCTGTTATTATTTTTCCGACTTTCCTACAAATTCGACTTAGAGACAGACAATGGGAACAGATCTAATTCGTACCCTGGGGCCTGCCTGTCCAAAAAGCAGGATTGTATAAAATTGTTTGTTTTGGCTCTACGGTGAAGCATCTCTGAACATTTCGTTCTCTGGGGGCTTCAGATCCTTTTCGTGTCCCCTCCCAAGCAGTGTTGCCGTTGATCGCCAAGTGCGTCCAGCTGGTGCAGAATAAGCATTTTTTTCCCTGTGTTATTTCACGTACGGCAGTTTTCCCGCAGCGATCGCCGTCCATGCCTGGCGCTGATCTGGGTCGCTCGCTGTTCCCGCGGTAACTGATCTGCCTCACAAGGCACTGCGAGGCACGTTGGCTATTAATGAGTCAGAGTGAAAATCTGCCAGAGTCTGTTTCCACGTAATAATGAATAACATGGTATTTAAGCCACACATCTGCAGTATCGATATTTACATAAGCGCTTAGTTTCCTGCGACATGGTCTGATCATTAATGCATCTTTTGCACACGTTGCAGCTGGTCCTCTGCTCCTCACCTTTTGTGCTCTGGGCATTGGTGCATTTCATCCTGCTTGTTATGTCGTCAGTTTGTCTCTTTAAAACGTCGACTAACAGGTGAGCCCCATCCATAACACAGCACATTATTTATTTAGGAGTTACAAATTATTAACAAGATCCTGGATGGTTATTAAGTCCAGTCACAAATGATAAAGGTTTCAGCATATAAGTATGATGATTCAATTTGTAGAGTTATAACCTATTTCTCAATGACTTATAGGGAGTTTATTTCTTTTTCATGGCGGCTCCCAAACAGAACGACCAACAGCGACTCTCAGTCCTAATAATCCTGAACCTTGAAGCTTACAGAGACACATTATGGGTCTTACCAAAGTGCTTCTTAAATACTTTAAATCGGTCACCCACTTCAGGCTGAATAGAATCTAGAATGCTGACAGGAAATAAGGGAGTGATGGAATGGTACTGAAGGGATTATTACAGAGATCGAAGACAGGACTATTGTACAGCCAGTGCCTCCGCACACCTGCTCCGAAGTCTGAAAGCCTTCCGCTCTACTCTCCATCGATTGAGTCGGCCTGGCAGGGGCAGCGTACCGTGTCTCAGATTACAGGTTGCTTTCCTGGAAATGCTTTTCAGGAAGATGCCGGTGTTTGCTCTTTGCGAGCGCAGCCCCTCATTGGTTGGGGGCTGCTCAGTTGTTCCAGCCCCGTTGGTTCTCCTTGGGTTGGAAAGACTCCACATTAGGGTAGCGTTTCCTAATCCGGTCCTCGGAGACCTGCAGATGGTCCATGTTTTTGCTCCAGGAGCTTGGAGGGAGCGAAAATGTGGACCGTCTGTGGGTCCTCGCGGACCAGGCTGGGAAACACTGCACTGGAGGATTACATAAAGGTAGACGTGTCTTTTTTCTTCCTTTTTCATTCATTGTTTTTTTCTCTTCATTAATGAATCAAAGCCCAAGCTCATTACTCCTGCTCTCTGCTCAAGCTTTCTGCTGCCCACCTGAAGCCAGTGGGACTCCACTCTCCCCCATACACAGATGAGAAAGTGCATCTATTATTTATCAATCCATTTCCATGCCACCAGCTCTATCCCAGTTCTCCTAGTGGAAATTCTTAATGTGTAGAGAGGCTTTTCCTATGGGGCCCAGTGAAAACTATGCAAGGATCCTTTTCACTCAGAAACAAAACAAAAAAAAGCTATTTTGGGGTGGGAAGAGAGGTTAGAGCATCTTGCTTCCAGGTTTGCATTGAGACAGATCCACCCCAGAAGATTAGGAACGCAAATGGAGCCACATGAAAGGGGCTTTGAGACAGCAGGAAACTGGTTTACATTAAAGGTTTCTGTGTTTGACATTGGGCAAGGGGGAGATTGGGCTGATGCTATACAATTGAGAGACTAGATTCCCAGATGGAAGAGAAAATATGAGAAAAGGGGATTATAGGTCAGGAGACGGCTATCAGGGTGTATGTATGATTCCTGGGAGGTGAAACAGAGAGCAGCCATTTGTATGAGAGGGGAACGAGGAACAGAATCGGTACAAAATACTAATCAATACAAATAAACCCAGTCACCTGATTCCCTCCTGAAAGGCTGTGGGGGTGGGGTGGTGAATCTGGCTCTTGGGGTGGGGGCTGTGTATTCATTTTCTTCTGCTCAAGGGCAGATTATATGTATGAATTTGCAAATGCACACTTTCATTATAGTTGTGATTTATAATTGTGATTCTCATTATAATTGTGAGTTTTCGTACTGATAGTCAGTCAGGTTATCTTACTCTATGGCCAAAATGTGGCTGAAAACATAAAAGGAAACACAAGGCACATAAGATAATATCTCTGGTTACTTTGAGAACTATGTGTACACCCCAAATGCCCCCCCCCAAACACACAAGAAAGGAAATGAGGATGAAACAGGGTGTTACTCAGGACAGTGTGTCTGAAAGGGACCTGCCCCTCCCACCAGTGAGTGTCGCCGTGGCGATTGGCCAAGTCATTGATGTGAGGGGGCACAGTCCTTTGTTTTGCCGACAACACAAGGGCAGCGAAGCCGTTCGCAAAATTTTAACCCCCTTGCAGATGCTGTCAGCAGGAGTATGAGGCCCCCGTGTCTGTACACGTCCTCGATTTGTCCTTGGCTGCCACCTGCTTTAATGCTCAGTTTGAGATCTGTCACGGGGGGCCCTAGGCTAGAGGTACATTGTGGATTTTCTTAATTAATTGGTGTAATTAATTATCTCTAATAATTTTCTCTTTTGTATATTTTTTTCCATTGGTCAAATTATGAAATGCCGATTTTATTCTTGAATTCAAGAGAAAAACATTTTCATGTATTGTGTTCTGCTGCTGTCCTTTGTACTGTAGGTGAATTATGTTGACAGGTATTAGTACAGATAATCAGCTATAAAAATGATCCATTAAACCAGGGAAAGGGATTAGAACTGAAGTAATTATTTCCTTCGGGAATTACTGGCATCTCGTTCAGGACGTCCTCTGCCTTGTGCCCTTTGCTTCCTGGAATAAGCTGTTTTGATTTTGCCATTTTTAAATCCTGTTCAGACCCCACATCCTCTTGACTCTTAGATGTGGTCACCTTTCAGGGTGACATGGTGTTCTTTACACCAAAGTGACATTTTCACACCAATGTTCCTCAGAGACCAGCCATGATAGCTTCCTCATCCCAAGGTCTCCCGTCCCTGCACTGATCGCAAAAAGCATAAACCAACAAAGAACACCTTTATAAAAAAAAACTTACCAGTGAAACAAGCCTGCTAAGGACAGAGTAAGCTGCAAAAGAGCCACATTAATCACATCAGTCCTATACAGTAAATCACCAGGCATTCTCTCACAACCAATTTAAAAAATGACTGAAAACAATACTTAGTATTAATGCACTGCCATTTAACAGGATGGAAATGGATGGGCCTGACCACCTAAATCGATTAACACAAATTAGTGCCCATGAACAACATCGCTGTATATTACAGTGTGCTTCTTCGCACTCCTTTCTGGGACTGTTGGACTGTTTTCCCGATTGTTTGCTGAAGATTTTTTTTCTTGTTTAAGGCCATGAGTTTTTGCCCCCCCCCAATAAAATGGTATATCGCCGTGGTAACACTGTACCTTCCTGACCCCAGGGTTGTGTGACTGATTACTGGTCCCCATACGTGTGGAGTTCCTGTGTTCTTTCAGTGTTCACTTGGGGTTCCTCCCACAGTCTAAACACATGTGGTTTAGATGAATTAGTGCCTGTGATTGCCCATTTTGTCTGTGTGCCATGTGATGGCCCATACTTCCTGATATAGACTCCAAGCTCACTGGCATCCTTATACCGGATTAAAAAAATACCACCATTTGTGAAAATGGCAAAAACCTTCATATGCAATACAATCTTGGTCGTACTACTCATGTTTTTCAGCTGAGTGAACTTCCTGCACACTCTTCCGTGCCGTTCAGGATGTGCATTCCTTAGATACGACTAGCTATGCGTGTCCACGTCTGTGCTCACTGGACCGGACTGGCTGGGGGGGGGAGGGGGGTGCTGACCACGGTCCTGAAGCCTGCAGCTTCCTTCCAGAATCTGTGGAATATTCTAGAAGGATCACCAGGTTCCCTTCCACTCTCCAGTGTCAGGGATGAAGACTCTAGCATTCACATAATTAAAATCTTGCCTCACTTTAATAAATATTCTGCTGTTAAAAAGCACAGTAATTTTTTTTAATAAGCACTGTGCCTGAGGCTTTGGGTCTGCCTTCTTCCCCCCGCCCTGGTAATTATGTGCATTGCAGACTCTGGGTAACACTGTCCCCTTGATATTTGCAATACAGTTCATGCTAAGGTTGCTGGGATCGCAAAGCCTCATACTAACTCCCTCAGTGATGCACAACACTTTATGTTTTTTTCTTTTCTGCCGTGGTTAAATTATCGTGTTTTTATAATGTTTTTACGGAGGGTTTTTGTCAGGCTGTGTCAAATTATTGTTGCTGTAGTTGGGCATAACGTTTGGTAGCGGTGTAGTTTGGAAAGCATATGAATAGTAAAAATAACCACAAACTGTAATGCATTTGCGGAAATAAATCTTAAGGATGCTACATATATTTTGTAATATAATGTGTAAAAAAACTGTATTGCATGGGGTCAGTGATGGAAGCCCCTCATAATTTGGTAGGGTTCTCTCCTGTTATATTAAGGACCTGCTTGTGTCTGATAATTTGGCTCTAGATCAAAAGTGGTCAAATTTGTGCCATAAACTTTGAATGGTCATGACATCGAGCGCACACAAAGTCTCATATTAATTTTATGTTTTGTTACACTTGGGAAAATTTGTGGATAATGGAGAAAAAATATAATTTTTATTGTATCTGCAGCATGGGAGAGAGCCCAGTTTCCCTGGGATTAGTGCTGGAGAGCAGCTGTAAGTGTGCTTTAAGGATAATGGTGCAGGAGAAGGCAGCTTTCTTTGCAGGAGGAACGTCTTAGGCCGTGCCATAGACACATCTCGCCGAGATGAAGCCGCTTTGACCGCCTGTCTGGCGCCCCTCTTCTCCCTGGAGCCACGAGCTGGCTGCTGCCTCAGTCCCGGCGCTCGCCTTTTGGTCTGTTAGAAATCCCCCACGCTGGCTGCTGCCTCGGTCCCGGCGCTCGCCTTTTGGTCTGTTAGAAATCCCCCACGCTGACTGCTGCCTCGGTCCCGGCGCTCGCCTTTTGGTCTGTTAGAAATCCCCCACGCTGGCTGCTGCCTCGGTCCCGGCGCTCGCCTTTTGG